>PVKA01021078.1:0-39254 GCA_004027165.1 Ctenomys sociabilis | reverse complement strand
CACATCATGATTTTTTCTTTCTATACCCCTTCCTTTGTCTACACCTGTCAAAGGTGGGCACTCCATTGTCATTCAACTAACTTAGGTGCTTGAACTCGACAACACAATCCAACACAGTCCAGCATTCCACAACAATAGTGAGTTATTCAAAGAAGTTGTCGACCATAGCCATTTACAGCTCAGCTTAATATTATGGCCCTGCGATGTATACTTCATGTTTATACTTTACTGCTGGATGGTTAAGACCTGGATAGAGCAAGACTTATATACCAACACATGAACTTTATATTTCTTATGTGGTCAGTGAAGCCTCCTCAGGGTTTATCTTGTAGTCCTGTACCTTATTCTGTAGATCCTTTGTCTATGTCATCCATGTGGATGAGTCACGGCCAATGCTTGACCAGTTTGCTCTGTGTGAGAGCTTGAGAGAAAGTTTTCTCTCCATGTGACTCTCCTCAGGCACACTATAAAACTTCAGTCTCTTTCCTCTGTGGCTCCATAATCTCCATCACATGAGGAATGGTTGAAAAAGATGTGGTATTTCTATATAATGGAGTATTACTCAGCTATTAAGAATGATAAATTTGAAGCATTTATACTGAAGTGGATGCCACTTGAACATATACTCAGAAGTGAAATAAACCAGACACACATGTGTAAATATCATATAGTCTCCCTAGTATAACAAGTGAAAAGCAGAAATACAAAAGGAAACGTACAACAACAACTAAAATCAGTTGAGTCAGATAAGGCAAAGTGAATGGCATATGCTGCAGGATATGAATCAGCTTTTCTTCTGGATGGTTAACAACCTAAGTTCACAAATCAGAGTTGGGGAAATAGAAGAGCCACAAGGCCAGCCAGCATTTTGGCACCGGCCTTTCAAGGTCAGCGAAGACTCAGGACATAGGAGAACTTGTACTGCAACATCATGAAACTCAGTTGCGCTCCAAATTTTCTGATCAATGTCCCTCTAAGAACTGCTTTCATTGCATCCCATAAGTTCCGATTACCCATCAGTGGGGATTGAGGTTGTTTCTATAATGCACCTCTTGTGCTTACTGCTGCAGTGAACATGGGAAGGGGAGAATAGACTAAAATTTTAACATGAGATCTGAAAGTAGAAAGTTGCTAGATGAACACACTGGGGAAATTTTTGATAACATCCATTTGAGGAAGATTTTTTGTATCCAAAACTACAAGTGTAAGGAACAAAAGCAAAAATAGACAAGCGGGATTATAATCAAAGTGAAATTGACTGATATTTTACTTATGTGCAACATTTCTTAACAATCAGAGAAATTTAAATAAAAAAATCAAATCAAAACTCCAGTGATATGTAACTCATTTTTATTAGAATGGCTGTTACATTAAAAAATAAGTGTTGGTAAGGCTGTGCAGGAACTGCAATTCTGAGCACTTTGTATAGTAATATGAAATATTCATTTGCCCTGGAAAATATTACAGAGGTTACTGCAAAAGTTAAAAATAGAACTATTGTGTGGCCCATAAATTCCACTTTGCAAAATAAGCATCTCAAATGCTAAAGTTCAGGTCTGTGCTACTCTGCCTGGCATGACTACATTTTTGTTATTGTTGTTTACTTTTGATTTTGGGTATTGATATGTTGCTTAGGCTCACCTAAAAGTGCGGAGGTCAACAAAAAATAGAATCAGATTTTCTCTAAGTGGGAAGAGGAACAAGAGTTGTAGGTAAAAAGAAGAATGGACAGAAGTGGACAAAAGAGTTAAGATGTGGTATGTGCCTGTGCAAACTCCCTACTATGATATAACAATTACATGCTACAAACATGTACTAATAGCATTAATAATAATAATGATAATAATATTTAAGAAATATAAATATCTCTGCTGAGCTCAAGGAATCTTCTTTCTTTGGCCTGCTGAGTAGCTGGCATAGATGTGTGCCACCATGCCTAGCTTATGACTATATATTTTTTTTTGATACAGGGTCTCACTATGTAGTTCATACTCATAGTGATGCTCCTGTCTCAGCCTCCCCAGCACTGGGATTACAGGCATGTGCTACCATGCCTGGTTTCAGGGCTGGCATGGCATACCAGTGTCCTGGGGCTGGCATAGCATGTGGTACTGGGGATGAAACTCAGGACCTAGTGCTTGCCAGGCAGGTACTTAAACTGTGGAGCTGTCTCCCCAGCCAGTTGCGACCAATTTATTTTATTACTTTTAAACTTCTAAAAAATTAGCTTAGATTGCATGTTTTTGATATCTATGATTCATGTCTGTCATACTTGTCGGTTTATGCCTTTGATTCCAAAAGAAAGTTTTGATCTTTGGGCCATTATTGATGTTTTCCTTAAGTTTATTGTTGGCCGTGCATACCATCATCCCACCACTTGGAGCTCATTTCCTTCTCACATTTTAACATCTTTGACATTGGGGTACATTTTCATTCAGTGGCTGGCATTTCACAATACCGTCAACTTGGTGGTAGTCATGACGTGGCATCATTGCTCATCCAAGCGCAAATACTTATTTGGGCAAATATTTCCCTTTTGATGTTTCATTCATCTGATTATCCACAAAACTGTTTGGTGAAGGAATATGGTCTTGGTGGTTGTTGATATACCTACCACTGATGCATCTCGTAAGGGCCACAGAAACACCTCATCAAAACTTACTGAATAGAGACCTCAGAGTGGAGCAATGTCCCAAGACAAGGGTGGAGAGGCCACTGAGAAGTGCTCCACCAGTGCCTGACGGCAGGAGGAGATACCCCAGGGAGGCAAACATCCACAGCTGTGAGTCAGAAGTCATCGAGCAGAATCAGACTCAAGCTGTGAAGAAGTTTCAGGAATACCTTTAGGAACTAACCTCATTTGTACCTTTTTATTAATGAAAAAGATCACATGATCATAAAATATATTTTAAAAGGATCTTTCCAAAAGTATATAATTCTAAGAAAGTACTGTATCAGAGTTTTGTGTTTTTTCTTTCACAGTAATACATGAAATAAATGTCTTATAATCAATGGTATCTCAGAGTGAAAAACATCATATTTTACACCTTTTTGGTATGTTAACGTTTGCCTGGCATGTATGTTCATCAGTTTGTACATGTTTGGCCTTTTGAAAGATTTTTCCTTTTGTTTATTGTATTTACTTATTTACTTTCATTATTACACATGTGCAGTCCACATCCTATTCCTTATATGGAGTTGCTGCATGTACATACCACATCTGGATTCCTGTTTTCATTTTCTTCTCCTCTCTTCCTCTCTTCTCCATCTCTTAATCCCCTTCCCTTTTGTGTATTATACAGAGAGGGCTAGCTCCCTACTTCCTATTATCTGTCTTTTATTATTTATTTATTTATGGCTGGCTCAGCCCACCCTAGAGGCGGGGCCGGCATGCACGTGGTGCTGGGCACTGAACTGAGGTCCCTGTGTGCTTGCCTAAGTTGGCCTAAGCAGGCACTTTAGAATCTGAGCTATCAAGCCCCTGTTGGCTTGTATTAATATTTTTTGAGTGTTCATATTTTAACTCTGAGACAGGAACATTAAGTTGTTACATTTCCTAGGCTGGGTTTGAATGTGGAATCCTTCTGCTTTTTGATTAGCATATAGATAGATGTGTGTGTGTGTGTGTGTCTGTGTGTGTCTGTGTGTGTGTGACTGTCTGTGTGTTGTCAAGGGAGTATAATAAATCAATGTTAATTTTTGTCTTTTCATTAACTTAGCCCATTCACCCTTACTTTTATTATCTTTCCTATATAGAGTTAAGTATGACATTTTTATGTGTTCTCAGTAGCTTGTATTTATTGTTAATTGCTTGTATTTATCTTGCTTTTTCTTTTCCTGATATTTCAATCTGATATATTTTATAGTATTGTAGTCTACACACAAATATATCTGGTGGTGAGTTTCATTATTGTTACTTAAAGTGTTTTTTATTTTTATTTTATTTAAGGTATGTTTTAATATGGAAAAGTTGTTACATAAACTTTTTAAAGGAGCATTTGGATGGTATTTGTGTGTGTATTCATTGAACTTTTGAACAACTGGGAATATATTTATTTTATTCATTTAATATAACCAAATATATATTCTGGTATCTGCACCTTGGCTCTCCAACATGCTTTCTAAGTAAGAAAACAATGTTTGGGATTGGAGGGAGTCAGGGTGATATGGGGAAGAGCGAGGCTCACAGGAAGGGTGAGAGAGAGAGAGAGAGAGAGAGAGAGAGAGAGAGAGAGAGAGAGAGAGAGAGAGAGAGATGAAAGGCATTTTGAGGCTCATAGTTGTGAAGAGTGTACAGATCCAGCTGAATTGCCCTGTGTGGCATGTGTCAGTACAGAGCTTTGAACTCACGGCTGCTGAAAATGTGCCCCGTGATCCTACATAAGGTAATAACCACAACCACCTCCCATGGAAATCCATTTATGGGCAGGAGAATTGAGAAAAGGCTCCGGGAAGAGGTAGAATTGGGAGCTTCAGCGCTGAACAAGGCAAATTCCTTCCTTGCTCGTCTCAAAAAGGAGAACCAAGTACTTCTTTAGAGTCCAGGACGCTCTTGCTATGGCTTCTTCGGGGCACCGAGGAGCTGGGCTTTGCAGGGAGGAGTTGCTTTTATGGGAGCTCCTTTGTTCACCGCAAAGAAATGTGTTCCCGGACCCCAGGGAGCTCCCATGTTCTCATCGGACAACATGGGACCGGCACCTACCTGGGAGGATCCCTTCAAGTGTTCCTGGCAACCCACTTATTTTCACTGCCCTGGGGATTCCCGTCACTGCCTTTCCTGGAGTAGCCCTAAGCAGTCTGACCTGAGCTGCAGCTATCATTTCTTCTACCCAAAGCCTCTCCAGGAAGTAATTTCAAGAGAGGAGCTTCAAGTGTTCCATTGCCCAAAGACTAGAGACTTTAACTATGCTGGTCAGGGTACTGGGGTCTTCTTAGGAACATGGAGACCCTGAATAACTGGTATCTGGGGACTGAGCCCTGCTCATGCTGAAAAGTCACTCACTGCCCACTGAGCCCCAGCTCACTCTAACCTGGTCCTGATTATGGATGGGGCCTTTGTTTGTGCTGCACACAAGGGACAGCTGCTTCTCACTGAATCTAAATGGGTGGAAACAGTCTTCATTCCTCATAGCAGGCCCAGGATTGGAAAAGGACTGAAGACACAAAAAAAGTGAAAACTCGCAGGCCATGCATGAGACTGGAATAACCAGGCACAGGTAAGTCCAGCTGCAAAGAAAAAGGGAACTGTTTCTTTTCCTGAGAAGACATCACAACTGTAAAGTATATTTCCCTTCTTTGAATGACAGCTACTTTCTTAATCACCAATACTTTATTCCTGAAAATGGTGAACAGTCAGAAATTGGACTGCTTGAATTAAGAAAGCAAAAATGAAATAATTCATTTTCACTTTGGCCTGGAGACATACACCACTTTGTCGTGGAGAAACAGCCTCAGATTCCACAGGTTCAGATGAAGGGTTTTTGGACACCACATTTCTATACTCTGGGAAGACATCAGCGACGTGTCTGCCTCTGCACAGACAACTTGTGGTCTGCAGCACTACGAATGGGACCAATGCCCCTTTGCTAAGCTACTTGTTTCATGGAGCACCAATGTAATTAAAACAGCAAAACCAGGATCAAAATCAAGAAGGGTTCTTGGAAAAGTTGTATGTACTCCACTCCAATTTCCTCTGTATCAGAAACTTTATCTGTCTCAGTGGCTAGCTTTGTTGTGCTGCCGTCTGGTACACAGCCTAGCCCGTGGTGGTGCTCCCTGAATGCTAAACAGGGCCTCATTGCAAGATGAAGGTACCTTGGCTGGGGTCTGCAGGACATCTCTGACTGCATATGTCTATCTAAGTTTGTACTTTCTGGAGACAGACCCTAGATCAACCTCGCATTTGTGATGTGATGTGGACCCCTTCTACACAGTTTATTTTGCTTTGAGCTTATCAAAATGCCGCTTCACTTAAATTTCACATAACCATTACTTTCCCTCCAAACCCTGTAATAATTATCTTCTTGTGGTGAGAGGGCCCACTGTACCCTTATTTCAGATTCCCTTGTTGTAGGACATCTGACTTTGTGGGACTACATACTTGCCCCTGGCATTTTTTAGGACAACATGATAGTCAGACATGAGCCCTCGCATCTGTATCCTGACGGTAGATCCAAGTTCATGCGAGGACATTTTCAATGAATGAAAACCTGTTCTGAAACTGTCTCACTGCTATTTCTTTCTCAATAAAATTAATAATAACCAACCTATTTTACCAGCATGACTGTGCCCTACCAACTTCTTTTGCCAGCATGACTGTGCCCCTTGCATTTAATTGTTATTTCTAACTGTTAGCAGTCTGGAGTGGGAGGCGTCTGCTAATACCAATGACGCCGACAGTGGATCCGTAGTTGGATTTTCCCATGTTCATTGTTAGAGTCGGAGATGAGACACCATGGTATTCCTGTCCTCTACTTGAGTTATGCACCAACTGAGAATTAAAACAAGGACTAATGTTTTGCTTATTGATAAATTTAGTACTTATAAGGCCAATTTGTTACTTTGCATAAATGAACAAAGCACAGAATTAACCATGTGAATGTTAGCCACACCCAGTCACCGGCTGTTCTGCAGAGCTCTGGGCAACCTCAGCATACCAGAAAGCACAAGGAGCAGAGCAGAATGGATGCTTCTGCAGGTGGAGGGGAACAGTGAGGAGCTGACCCACCAGCCAAGTGAGCTTCAGAGGTTGTGCGGCACGTAGTAGTGGGAGGCAGGGAAGCTGAAGAGAGATGGGCAGATTTGTGATGATTCGAGAGGCCATCATTTTTAGAAATAATTTTCGTGATGGAGTCAGTATAGGCCTGCAGGGAAGGTGGGATTCATGGAGGATGCCTGAGTTTCGGTCTTGAGAAACTGATGGAGAAGACTGGGTGTGGGTATAGGGAAGTTCGGGGAAGGGTTAGGGGTTCTATTTTGTCACATAATCAATTTGTAAGCTCTGAGACACTTCAAATTTGTACTCTAGATATGGGGCCAAGAGGAGAGCTCTATGCCAGATACCAATTGGTCAAGTTATACCTACGACCAAAATTCATGAGAGCAAATAGTATCACCCTGGGTAGTACACAGAAGACTCGTGGATGATTCCTGAGTAAATCGAAACTTTAGAAGTTACACAAAGAGGAACCAGTAAGCAGAAATAAGTACAATCCTGTGAGGTCGCTCAGGGAAAACCCAAACGTGACTTCCTAGTGACTGAGTGTGAGGTGGGAGGGGAGGGTGTGCGTAATGCTAAGGTGATAATGATAGAGTGTCCGCCTAATTAGGCAACAGACAGACCAGAAAGCTTTGGGCGGAGGACTAGGCCAGAGGTCAGATGAGTGTGCTGAGCAGGGTGTGGCTAGCTGGTAATCAAGCCTGGGCGAATTGGAATAATAATAAGATACCCGTTTTACACAGAGTCAACAAAACTCATTTTTAATTAATTATTTTTTTTTTCTTTGTGGGACAGAGTCTTACTCTGTAGTTCAGGCTGATCTTGGACTCATTTTGTGTTTTTTTTTTTAAATTTTCATCAGTACTGAGGATCAAACTCAGGGTGCTGCACATGCCAGGCAGGTACTTATGCCACTGAGCTATCTCAGCAGCTCCTCCTTTTTCATTTAGAAGTAAATATTGATTACTAGATATAAACACATAAGATTCCTTTACAGAAAACAAAACAATAATAATAACAAGTTATAAGAAATTCAAAGAGAAAGATATCAGAATAAATTATTTAAGCATTGATTGCTCCTTTCAAATTACTAGCAGAAATTGACAGTATAGTTACCTAAACTCTTCTGCATATACACCTAAATACATCTTTTTTCCCTTCTTTCAGTTGTCCTTTTCCTCACCCTACTTTTTCCTTCCCATTGAACAGTTTCTTTCCCTTTCACAGTACCTATTGTAACTTTTAGATTTTCATTACATTTTCAGGCTCTCATACTGGTTTACACATTTATATCTGGTAATCTGATCAACTAATTTGAAGACAGCTTCATGTAGTACAGCAACCATTGTTTAATACCTATTGCTTTGTTTAGAGAAATCTTGTATCATGTCTAATGCTTTTTTTGGGGGCTGGGAGATGGCTCAGTAGAATAAATGCTTCCTTGGCAAGAGCAAGGGTCTGAGTTCAATCCCTAGCTCTGAAAAAAAAAAAAAAAATCTAAAGCTTTTTTTTTTTCTATCACTATTTTGTATTTTTTTTAAAAAAAGTAAATGTTGAGCAAGGAGGAAAAGATGCAGCATCAGGAACGCAAAAGGGAAAGCCAAAACTAAAAGCAGATAGCATCTCCTGATAATAAAGAACACACGGAAGCAGTTCACTTCATGGTCTGGGCTGTGTGGGGAAGCCTTACACTAATAAGCTCTTTGCCATGTTGTAAAAGGATCCCGGAAACTAGAAACAACTTCACTCTTCATGTATGAAGGAATGACCAAACAATGAACAGGTGAGACCAGCAGGTGCAAAAGATGAGATAGACCCATCCGCACCAGTATAGACATCTGAACAAATATATTGTTGAGTGAAAAAGTGCATTTGAGAAAAATATGTATATCATACCAATTAGGGAGGAGTGTGTATGAGTACGCACACACGCACGCTCAGATGCCCAGTGGTACACGCAAACCATGGCACATTTCCTTTCTATCGTTCATATTAATGCATATGAAATGGACCAGAGCGGCCCCACTTGTTTTCATGCCAGATATAAATGGTGCATTGAAAAGGGTACTTTTCTTATTTGCTCCACATACAGTGCTTGGGAACTAGAGTCATTCTGGTCCTGTGCTCTTTCTGTGTGTCCTGTGTTTCCGTAACTTTGACAGATTGTGCATAGTTCTTTGATTTTGCCCCAGCCCAGACCTCCTACCTTGTTTTTGGTCTGAGAGACAAATCCTCCTAATTATTTATGAGATGTTGAAGCAGTGGAGGTCTCTTCCTTCACATTTCTGATGTCTGCTGAAAGGGGTACAGACCTTGTGTACTGGGCATCTGTCTTCCTTGGAATGTCCTGGCTACCCCCATAGACCTTTCTGAAAGCTGCATCAAGTAGAGGTGTCCATCAGGAGCAATAGATTTTTAAAACCCTCCAGGTGGTAGTATGTGGGTAAAATGTAATTGCCAGTGTGCTCCTGGGTATGTGCTTTTCCTCTGTGCAGGTTCTTACACAGAAGGTGATCCGGGCTTGCCAGTATTATCATAACACTGAGCAGGCAAGCTTTGATACCTGTGGGGTGGTCAGCACTAGTCCAGGTCTTGCGAAAACTTGAGTCAGCACTTCCTACTAGCATCTTTTCCCATGTGGAAAGAATCATGAAAGGTTTTTATAGGTTTCCATTGTGTCACTTGAGGGAGGACTAGTTTGTTTTCCAAATATCACCAAGCTCCCTTTTTATTTTCCCCTTGTCCTAATGCTTGTTTTTATCTTCCTTGGAAATAGACACTGGCTTTCATGATTCCTCAGGAACTGAGAATAAGGCTAAGATAAGAACTGGTGTTCTGCCTCTTTGTGTAGGTCTGCGAGAACATCTGTTCACGAGTGTCTACTCCTGAGCATCAGTTGGTCAGCAAAGGAGCTGTAAGGTTGCCTTGCCCCCTCCCTGTTAGCCTTTTGATTTCTCAAGAAGTCTTTAAAAGTGACTATTTAAGGACCAGTCAAATAACTTAGTGGATTAAAGTGCCTGCAAGCAAGCACAGGGGCTGGGGTTTCTATCCCTGGGTCTGCCATGCTGGCCCTGCCCCCAGGGCGCACTGAGGTTGCAGTTGAGACTGGGCATTGTGATGTGTGTCTGTGATCTCAGCTCTTGGGAGGCTATACACAGGCAGGTGGGTCACTCTGAGTCTGATCTAGTAGTGAGACCCTGAATACCCTGTAGACCCCTCCCTTAAAAAAAAGTGACTATTTAGGCTCCCCCCCCCCAATAAATGATAGCTGCTTTCTAGGAAGACAGATTGCTTCTGGTTTCAGAATTTCTTCCTTGTGCTTTAGATGATTCTTTATTAGTTAGAAACCCCCATTCTTTCCAAACTTCTGTATTGGCATGTAGCACCAGCAAGAAATATTTGAAATCCATGTGAATATTTAGTTTCTTTCTCTTTTCTAATATTAGTGCCCAAGTAAAGGTTATGAGTTCTTTTTGAGTGGGGGAAGAGGTTTAATCTCAGTGATCTGCTGTGAGCTAACAACTGTTTAACCTACCATTGTATGTTCTTGGACAAAACTGTCAGAAACCTTTCCTCCTTAGGGCCTTGGAGGGGCAGGTCACTGGTGTTCTGCCTCTTTGTGTAGGTCTGCGAGAACATCCATTCACAAGAGTGTCTACTCTTGAGCATCAGTTGGTCAGGACTAAGAGTACTGTAAGTGTGCATGGTAACTTTAGGGGTACCTAGAAGGATGGCCTGATACTTTGATTTGGTGTTGTTGTTGTTGTTGTTGAAAGAAGACTTAATTGGTGTTAGAATTGCTGACTGTAGAACAAATAGTAGAACAATGACTAGTATGTCAAATAATGTTTTATGAGATTTAAATATTTTTTCCATAATTTTACTGAAGAACAAATAGCAATGAGACAGTTTCAAATCAAATTAGTAGAACAGATTCAATAATTAATACATTGCATATTGTTTTCTTAGTGGCTATTTGTTGTACAAGGTGCAGACACGATGTTCTATTTACATGACCTGATACTTTGTAGGCCATTTGCCATCAACCACAAGTAATTTTTTGTTTCAAGAATAGCCATAACTTTGATGGGGGCTCAGGACTTCCAGCTTTTGTCTTAAAGTTAGTTTTGTAGCTCCTTGTGTTAGTATATAGCTGTAGCTGCTATTGTGCTCAGACAGGGTGGCCGTCCAGGGGCTATTCCACTAAACCTCGTTACATAGCATGCCATTTACTGAAGTTTCTGTCTTAGATTTTGGGTCAAGATGTCCAAAGCTATTCCTTTCTTTTGTTATACATAGAGGGAGAAGTATTTTCTTAATTCAAATATTGCTAATGCTGGAGGCTAAATGAAAGAATGTTTTATTTCCTGAAAGACATTGTCAGTTATTTTTATCCACTGAGCCTCAGGGCTCATAACCTTTGACAGCATCATATAAAAGGCTTTAAAAGCAGTCTAAATTTAACTACTCAGATTTGGCAGAAGCCAGTCATTTCCAGGATGAAATGAAGCTGTTGTTGATGGCGGAGGACCCAATATCACAAATAGCCTCAATCTGGCCAATAGATACTTGTTCCCTGGGGAAAAAAAAAAAAAAAAAAAAAAAAAAAAAAAAAAAAAAAAAAAAAAAAAAAAAAAAAAAAAAAAAAAAAAAAAAAAAAAAAAAAAAAAAAACGTATCCAGTATTGAACTCTGATGGGTATCTAAGCTTTTTCCTCAGAGTCTTTATACCCATTTTTAGCTAGGAAATTAAGAGCTTTGGTAGTAGTATGGCTATCAAGTTGGACTGCAGATTAGAATATCATCTGCATATTGTAGGATAATCTCTGTTTAAGCTCCAGATTCCTGCTTTTCTCAGTGCTTGAGCAATAATATGGGACCTATCTCTAAAGCTCTATAGAGAATTGTCCACATGTATTGCTTTTCTTTGAGATTGTATTTTCCCTTACAAGGGTAGAAAGGAACTGGGACTCTAGATGAAGAGGAATAGAAAGAATCTTTGAAGTCTGAGACTGAGAACCATGGCTCTCATCATGTACAAAACTACAGTCAAAAATGGATCAAAAGTTTAAATAATAAAACAGAAACACTAAATCTATTGGAGAAGAAAGTGGATAATAAATCTTGAAGACATAGTGATGATAGGCAGGGAGTTCCTGAACAAAAACCAAACTGCAAAGGAAATATGTAAGGATCTGTTGGTTTCTCAGTGTGATCTGATATACACCAAGGAGAAATGGGGGCAGGAATGAGGAAAAGGTAGACAAGAAGACAAGAGCTAGGTTAGGTGGTAGCTCATCTGCCTGTTGGGTGAGACCAGCCCCCAACCCCAGCGATAATATGAATGTTTATTTATACCTTTGCAAAATGAGTAACACTTGACACAAGGTTGCCTAGTGACTAATAGTCTACATTAATGAGTCAAGATGCTTATCTCAAAATTGAGGTAGTTTGACTGCTTTAGGCACTGAAGCCTAGTCCCACTTTCACACAGTTGAACAATTTTTCAGCTTCCATGGCTCCCAACAGAAATACTTCGAAGAATCAACAACTGGGATCTCATGTTTTTGAAAATTTTCGGCACAATGAAAGAAATCACCAACAAAGTGAAAAGAAAACCCACAAACTAGAAAAAAAATTATGGCCAACTAGCCCTCAGACAAAGAACTTCTATCTAGAACACATAATTTTTTAAAAAAAGAATGCCCCAAAATTCAAAGAGTCAGTCAAAAATGGAAATATGTGATGAAAATAAACTTTTCACATAAAGAAATCCAAATGGTAAATAAATATATAAAAAATGCTCAACATCATTGGTCATTGGAAAAAAGTAAATCTCATTAACTGATATTGGGTTATTCAGAATTTCTACATCTCATTGATTCAGTTTTGGTAATTCATACCTGTATAGGAATTTCTCCATTTCTTCCATGTTTTCCATCTTCTGAGAGTAAAGATTTTCAAAGTAGGTACTGATGATCTTCTGAATTTCCACAGGATCTGCATTGATTTCACCCTTTTCATTCCTCAATGCATCAGTGTGGATTTCTCCCCAGAAACCTAGAATTAGAGGCCCCATATTGCCTAGCTGCTCACCCTCTGCATATCTTCCCAGAATAACTAATGACATCATAATACAGTGACACATCTGCAACCACCTTTATAGCAGCACAATCTGTAATAGCTAAATCTTGAAAACAACCCAAATGTCCATCAACCAAGGGATGGATAAAAAAGAGGTGGTATTTTATTATAATGGAGTACTATTCAGACATAAAGAAGGAGAAACTTGAGACTTTTATAGATAAATGGATGCGATTTGAGACCATACTCAGAAGTGAAAAAAATATGATTTACTGGTGTAAACATCATACTGTATCCCTAGTGTGAGAAACTGAATGTGTAAATAGAGTCTAAGATACTGTGAAATGGGCCAAATATGTCTCCTTGTAAAGTTTAAGAAAGCATACTACACAAAAAGTGCTTTCTGATATCCACTGAGTAGGATTCTGTCTTCTTATGCTTTCTCTTGGGTTCCCTAGCTTAGATCCAAGCCAAAAAAATACTGTTCCTCAAACCACAAAAGCAAATAACGCACCTGAAGACAGCTCTAGATTCTGCAGTGGTTTCACACCCTCTTCTTCCTTGTTAGCCCAGAATTCTCATCTCTATTTGAGGGCAACTGGTGCAGTGTGGGAAGCCTGGCTATTGCTAGCTCATGTGCAACGTCCATGTCATTGTTTAGAAATGAACGTTTCCAAGTGCAACCTAGGACTGAGGGCAAAGCTTAGGGTGCTTTAAACATCATTCGTCATTCTCCCCATTGACTTTGGTCTCAGATTTTCTTTATAAATTATAACTGTTTTCTGTGGACAGTCTACCGGATTCAACTAGGACAATGGTTGGTGAGGCATCACAGTCTCCTGGCTATAGTTTATAACTCAAAATGGTTGATATTCAGATAAAATTATCATAAGTTCACTGGTCTCACCACAATACATGAGCATTCTTGGGAAAAAGTCAACACCACTAGTCCTGGGATCCACATAGCTACAAGCCATGACATGAGGACAACTACAGAAGACAATGCAGGAGGTTCACACGCTGGTGATGAGGCAGGCCTCTGATAAACTCCGGAGAACATGTGCGTTGCTGGGATAGGCATCATAGTCTGTGTGCTGTTTCAACTACTGCAATTATACAAAGAAACGTTGGAAGTGTTGGAGGCCCCACATTCACAGTGGCTAGTTTCACAGATGCTTGGGATTATTGCTAACACGTTTTAGAGTTTTCCCATGATCACATTAGAGGTGGGCTATTCTCTCTCAGCAGGTAAGGCTAAGGCTAAGGCTAAGGCTAAGCCTGAGGCTGAGGCTACTAACATTACAGTTGCAACCAGGCAAGATCCTGATTGGCTGGAAGTCACTACTGCTGTTTGAGCCATCCAATTATGCCCTCACCAGTTTTCTGCATCAATAAATACTGAGGCTCTGGTTCCCTTGTGGGCTTCTATTTCCCTACACAATATTGGTCATCCTAGGTCCCTGCTGCACCGACATTGTGTCTTGCTCCTTCCTGCCATGTGCCATGCACCTTATCACCTGGGAGGATATTGGAGCCCACTGCAGGGGTTTTTGATAATGTGCTTTTATATTTTATTGAGAGACAAATGTCAATGAGATAATTTTGAAGCTGATTAATAGGACACTTTCAATAATTAATACATTTTACATTGTTATCTTCCTAGTGGTCATCCACAGTACAAGAATGATAATATGCTTCTAAATAACTCTTGTCATTCTTTCTCTTCTTTCCACTATTCACAGAGCTCACATTCATCAAAGCCCTGGCTGCTGTGTACCCAATGTAATGTCATTATCTTCTGGTAACTCATGGTCATCCTTGCTGTATTCTTGTACTGATTCCTGACTTTTTCCAGAGCAAATAATTGCAACAGTGAATCCCCTGCCCTCGTTCTCCTGTGTCAATACACAGTTTATCCATAAGTAACAGCTAATGAGTGGAGGGGTTGGACAAAGTGAAGATCCCTGTGCTCTGACCACTGTGACCCCTGAGAGGCTGGCTGGTAGCCTTCACTGTCTTCTGGCTCATGTTTTGTCTCTGCGACCACCCACTCCTTGGTGTACAACGTAAGGTCCTCACAGCCTCTGGAGCTGCATTAACTTGGGGGAAGAGGGTGATGAAGTGAAACGGAAAAATTCCCGAAAACCCTTCTCTGCCTTTCTGCTCCAATCAACTGAGAAGCTTGAGAGTTCCTCTGATGTTTCTTAAGGGTGAGGTTCTTCCCTGAGATGGTAACACCAGATCCTCTCAGACATGCTCTGATATCAATGGGAAGATGTAACATACGCAATGAGAATTAATTTCCACCAAATTGAGAAATTGAGAGACTGTTATAAAGGAGGCAAGAATAACACAAAATCTGATAAAATAAGTGTCCTATGAGAAGGCTAAAATTGTGGGATATCAAGGGGAAGCATCTGCCATGGGCTCAAAAAGTGAGAAGATGCCTGTAAACCCCAGAAAGAGATTTAGATGACGACGATGATGATGATTGTTTTTCGGTGGAACCAGGGATTGAACTCAGGCCCTTGCACTTGCCAGGGAAGCACTTATTCCACTGAGCCATCTCCCCGGCCCCAGAGATTTAGATTATTACGAAGACATAATATACAATTTTGGAAGTGCTGGTTATGTTTGACATAGTAGAGCAGAGACATAGAAAGAATAAACAGCATTGGGGGTGGCTCACAAAAAGGCTTGCCTAGATAGAGTCTATGTCCCTAGAAAGACAAGACTGAGACCAGGGTTTGCACACAGGATGATGAAATGTGACTCTAGAGAACGAGAAGGTGCTGGTGACTTAAAACGACAATAGTGGGAAGCCAGTAGAGGGAGCTCCTGCGTTCAGCCTGCTATTGCGCCTCCTCCTCTGGTTACTAGCTTAGATCCAAGCAAAAAACCATCATTTTCCTCAGCCCACAGAACGCAATAATATATCCAAAGTTAACTGCTGAGTCATTTGAAGACTTTTCGTTCTCATTTTCTTTCTTCTCACCACTGCTACACTTCAGGGGAACCATGTACAAAGAACTCAAATTGTCAATGTGAGAGATGGATACCCATTCCCACAGCTCTTTGTCCAGGGTTTCCAACGGACCAGTTCTTGTCCCTTCTAGTCCTGTGCATTTTTCAAGTATATTGGCCCCCGTGCTCTTCCATCACTGTCCTAGGACCCTGGGGCAAGTGTTGATGCTCTATGCAGCTGCAATAACAGGTGTCAGAGGGCACCTTCTCAAAGCCTGGTGCACAGAAACAGCAGCATGAAAGGCAGTCTAACCAGAAGGCAGGGGTGAGAGGAGGAGAGTCAAGGAGTATCCCAGCCACATCCCAGGCAGTGAAGCAACCTGAACTTATTCGAGAAGGGTAGGCTTTGGAGCATGCTTTTTCAAGTTGGGAAATTTGCCTTCATGAACTGGCATGCATTGTGAGACCTGATGCTTCCGCTTGTCATGTTCAGGATGACCTGAATTCTGAGGGAGGAGTCCTCATTGCATGAACCTTGCATTCAAGATCTTATAGTGATTACAGAGTATACTTGCTTGCGCAGTGTATTCTCAAGCCATGCTACAAGTTTTCCCTAATGGAACACTCACAAAATGAGTAGCAGTTTTAACACTTTCCCCATAAAGAAGCTGTAGGGCACACAATCTACTGAAATTAAAAAAAAAAAATAGTGAGAAAATATTCTGATGCTTTTATTTGCAATCCCTTTCTCAAATAAAATAAGGACAATGCAATTAGTTCTGGCAGCTGCCTGATCTCATTCAAGTTGAGATCCATAACTTCCTTTTTCTTTAAATGCATGTGTGTGTGTGTGTGTGTGTGTGTGTGTGTGTGTGTGTTTGCATGTGCACATGTATGTGTGTTGATATGTTTGGTCAGGTGAACCTTTGGGGAAGCTTACTGTATTTCAGTGATAAGCACTAAGGTTTTACATAAACTGAGAATAGGATGTCAGATTGGGCTGGAAATGAACACCATATAGCAAGTCAGCCATTTAAATGCCCAGTGGACGTGCAGGCAGGTACAACCATGATGGAAATCAGCATGGAGATTCCTCAGAAAAGCTAGGATTGGAGGTCCCATTCAAGGCAGCTATTTCCTCCTAAGTATTTCCCCCAAAGAACCCAAATCATCATACCACAGCGATGTATGTGCGTCCTTGTTCACAGCAGCATAATTTGTCATAGCTAAATCTTGGAAATAGCCCAAATGTCCATCAACTGAGTAATGGATAAAAAAAGATGTGGTATTTTTTATACAACCGAGTATTATTCAACTATAAAAAAAGATAAATCTGAAGCCTATGTACATAAATTTATGGATGCACAAATGGACTGTATTGGTAAGTGAAATAAATCAAATCCACATGTGCAAACATTCTATTATCTCGCTAGAGTGAGAATCTGAAAAAGTAATTAAAATCTAAAAGATGCAATAGATACTGTGCAAGGGAAAGAATTTTTTCAGTGGGAAGGAAAAACTGGGATGAGGAAAAGGGTAAATGAAAGAAGGGAGAAAGATATATTTATGTGTATATGCAGAATAGTTTGGATAATTGTATTGTTGATTTCTGCTGGTCTTTTGAAAGAAGCAGTTAATTTTTTTCCTTCCCTTGTTTTTGTTTGTTTTGTATTTTGAATTTCTTATGACTTTTTTGTTATTGTTTTGTAGTGTTTTTATTTAAATGAATCTTGCAAGTTTCTATCTTGTAGCCTGAGCAATTGATTTAAAGATAACATCATGTATTGCTGAATTCTTATTAAGTGAAATTTTATACTGTTTCTAATACTGGTTTTTCTTTTTTTTGTATTTTAGGGAAGGGTCTACAGGGTATTCAGGGTCTCACTACTAGATCAGACTCATAGTGATCTGCCTGTTTACAATTTCCCAAGACCTGGGACTCCAGGCATGTGCCACCACACCCAATCTCAATTGCCATCTCAGAGCGCCCCATGGGGCAGCACAGAAGGCCCTGAGATCAAACCCCCAGCCCCTGTCCCTGCTCACAGGCACTTTAATCAGCTCAGCTATTTGGCCGGCCCTACTCACCATGTTTAACACTTAATCATAACCAAATTATCTACTGTGTCTCATATTGTCGACTCATGATATTATGAGTACACCATGATTATCAAGATGTGTAAACTGTCAATTTTACACTCATCTTGTTCTTCAGACTTGTTTACTGGGGTACGTGTTCTAATGTTTAAGACAACCACTTCATAAAATTAATAAAATAATGTTACTTTTTGGATACAACTGTGTAAACAAGAACATTTAGCATCCCACCTCTGGGCTGGGGTGCACATGAATAGGAATGAAAAGAAGCATGCAAAAGAAGCATGCAGGGCCTGGAATGATGGTGCATGAGTGTCATCTTGGGAGGCTCAGCGGGCATGCATCGTGAGTTGGAGACCATCCTGGGCTGCAAAGTGAGTTCGAGTTCAGCCTGAACTACTGCAGAGCAAGAACCTGTCTCAAGAAAGAAGCATATGGCTTGACTGCAGTGATCTTGGCAGCAAATAGAGGGTGGGGAAAGCTCAGCAAGGAAGGACAGTGGCTCTGAGGCTTCCCATTGATACAGTGCTCGAGTGAGGGTCATGGTGCAGAAGTGAATACCTGCAGGAGGAGGTAGTGTCTGGACAGTCAGAATGAGGTGGGCTAGGGGTGGGCTGAGATGCTGATGACCTCCCCGGGGCCCAGGGGTCTCTTAAGATGAGTTACTGTAAACTAGGGTTGGAGGTCCCAACCAAGCCAGCTATTGCCCTTCTTGGTATTTTCTCAAAATAACTGAAATCATCACAACACAGCGATGTACATGCACCCATGTTCATAGCCGCACAATTTCCAAGATGAATCTTGGAAATAACCCAAATGTACATCAACTGAGGAATGGATAAAAAAGGTATGGTATTTTTATTCAATTTAGTAATATTTAGCTATAAAAATATATATTTGAGGCTTTTTAAAGATAAATAGATGAAATTAGAGACTATATTGATAAGTGAAATACATCAGATTCATGTGTGCAAACATCATATTATTTTGCTACTGTGAGAACCTGAAAGAGTAATGAAAATCTAAAAGGTACGACAGATACTGTGAAAGGCAAAAAACTGTTAAATGGGCAGGAAAAATTGGGGTGAGGAAAAGGACAAATGAAAGAAGGGAAAATATATTGAGGTATATATGCTGAATAGTTTGAATAACTTTATTGTTGATTTCTGCTGGTCTTTTGAAAGGAGCAATTAATGCTTAAGCTTTTCCTTTTTGCTCAGAAATTTTCCCCTTTTGAATTTCTTCTAACTTCTTTGTTATTGTTTTACTTTTTTCTTTAAATAAATCTTACATGTTTATATCTGGTAATATAATTTGAAGACAGCATCATGTAATACAGCAGCCATTGTTGAATTCCTAATACTTTGCTTAGTGAAATCTTGCATCATTTCTAAGTTTTTTTTTTTCTGTCACTATTTTGTATTCTTAAAAAAGCACATGAGTTACTGTATTTTGAAATCGAAGATTGTCCTGGCATGAAATTGACAACCCACAGTCCAGACTGTTAATTCTTAGGGTTTAAATAGAAGTTGGTGTTGCTAGTTAAGCCCCTCTCTTGGGTGAGGAAGACTGGTTGGCTTGATTCAGAGGAGGTGGCTATGAACCAACCAGGGTAAGAGGCGGACTCAAAGGCAGAGGTGGAGCCCTCCGTATTGTGGAAAAAGAGAAAAGGCGTTTGTGGTGTTGGATCCCAGTACAAGTCCATGATCTTCTTCTCCTGGAGGAGAAAAGAAGCTCATCAGTGAGGAGGAGGAGGTGGGAGTGGAGGTGGGGAGGAGGAGGAGGAGGAGGAGGAGGAGGAAGAGGAGCAAGAGGACCAGGAGGCAGAGGAGACCAGCTGTCTACAAGGACATCAGCTAGTTCCCAGTAGCCTGGCTTCCCTCCAAGTTCCCAGGACTCAAAGTGCTCCTGATTTCTCCCTGGAACAGAGGCAAGTTTTGTTTCCTATTTGGGAGATTCTGGTACCCATTCATCCTGGTGTTCATGTCAGCCTCCCTGGATTACCTGGCTCGCAGCGGGCTCACATATTATACTTTCCATCGTTAGTAGATGTGTTAGTTAGATGACCATAAATCTTCCTTTAGCACATGGATATAAACATGTGCTCTGCACAATGCAGATATACAGTGTCTTCCCACTTGTCAAACCCAATAGCCTTTGTTTAAGTGGGAACATCCCATTATCTTAGAAGATTTCTGGATAGCACTTATTTGGAATGAGAATGAAGGAGCTGCCATTCTGTGGCTTTTCAGAGACATCTCTGTGGGTGTTATAGCTATCCTACTAGCAGCATTTACAAATATCAGGACTAGGAAGTCAGGTTTGCTTCCTCATATTGATAATTGAGGATTATAAAGCTATCCTTGTAGTTCTCTAATGCAAGAGGTTACATTAAAAAAATCCATTGGATATGTGTCTTTCAGAAGCTGGACATCACTCACCTTTAGTTGCAAAGTGGGCTTGTCCTCAGTTTCTGTGCAGGAAAGACTGAAGTTTTTGTCTTTGATTCCCAGGTAAACCAGATTACCTTTTTCCTTATTACTGAGCTCTGTGTGTCTACATGGTATGAGGGCGAGAGTAACTGGAAGTACAGTGAAAATGAAGATGTCAAGCTCCAAGCAGAGGGAAGGCAGTACTCCAACCTCACACTCATCTGTAAGAATAAACCTTATTCTTCTAAGCAAGGGGATTCCAAACACACAGGGGATCTCCCTAGAAGTTACATGGCAGAGGCACTTGGTTGAGAATGCTCATTTCTTTTTTCTTCCTTAATATCAGAACCATGATTGTCAACAGGGAACATTACTTCCCAAACATAAAACTGAGATATGCCACCAACTTTGCAGGTAAATAGGATCATGTGCTTAAACTGTGACCCATGAGATGAGGAGTGAGTAGAAGCACTTGGTAGGATTTCTAAAAGTATTTTCTAAGAAATATTATGAGAACATATTTCATCAAAATAAATGCACAAGAGGAGCCAGTGAACCACCCAAGAATAAAATGGAAAGTGTTGAAAAAGGGAACTTATTAATCATGTAGTGTACATAAAGAGAGAAGAGACATACGCTTTGAGTTTGGGTTTTCAAACCTAGTCTGGGAAGTGGCATGAAGAGCCATCTATAAGCAATCTATAGATCAGATTGCTTTGATAGAAACATGCCTAGGAAGTGGACACCAGCTGTGTGGTCAACTCTTGTGAAATCTGGGTGAAATTCAGCTATGATCGGCACACTAAAATAGAACGGTACTGAGAATACATTGTGAGAATCAAGAGAAGTTTGTAGTAGTAAGGTTGTGCATATTACCAGGAAGCATGTCTGTCAGTGCTAGGAAACACCCAGGAGATCAAGGTGGAATATGCAGCTAAGAGACAAACTAGATCAATGTGGAGATGAAGAATGAGAAAGAAGCTGAGAGAGAGAGACACGTTTTATTAGGAGAAAAGATGGCAAATCAGGTTAAGTGTGTAATTTGATGGTAGATATGAGGGAGCTTGAATCTAAGGATCTAGGTCTCAAGTGTTGGATTTCAAAGGTGAGAAACTCCAAAGAAGTATCCATTGCTTGAAAAGACAATCTCTGTGTAGAGGAAGGTGCATTCTTTTGTAAGGGAATGTGTCAACACCCAAACTCCTGTTTCTAGGCATAGTTTTGCTTTGTGGAAGGGAGTCATGTTGGCCTTTTTTGTACTTATTTGGATATGAATTGGTGACCGGAAGTTGGTGAGGATCAGAGTGGGCTCATGTAGGCTTACTTCTATCCCCAGAGGAATTTAAGGTGACTTCAAGGGCAACAGTGGCTCCAGTGTCACTCACCAGGCTTGACACTGTTGCTAGATGGAGCTGTTATTAACACATTTCCACTCAGGACCCATACCATCTGTTGAGAATCTCGAATGCTATAGTATGTGGGAGTCTCTCGAACTGTCAGGTAAACAAAAAACAAGTCACGAGCAGTCTTACAATTAACTTTTAAACTTTTAGCTTAAAATTCTTTGGGTAGGTTATTGTTCTAAGAAAGTTTGGGTAGGAGGAGAAAGAAAGGGCAACAAGGCAAGGCTGATTTGTAGATAAAAACACTAGAAAGGATCTGAACCCATTCATTGTTCCAAGAGACTTTCAAGATCTGATTTTTATATCTCAGGTTTTCTTTTCCTGCTTGATAGTCTCAGTGTAGTAACACAAGCAAAACTATTTAAGTTGGTCACCAGAATATTGGTTTTTTTTAACCTTCTTAATGAAAGAAACAAGCAAATCTAAATGCAGATAATTACAAAATTATTAAATATCCTATGATTTTCTAACATATTTCAGAGGACTCTAGCCAGGGCTAATACATTTATCTCTCTCTCTCTCTCTTTTGACAGAACTGGGGTTTGAACTCAGACCCTTGTGCTTGTCAGGGAAGCACTTATTCTACTGAGCCACTTCCCCAGCCCCAAAGACATCTTTTTTTTTTTTTTTTTGGTGGAACCAGGGATTGAACTCAAGCCCTTGCTCTTGCCAGGGAAGCGCTTGCTCCACTGAGCTATCTCCCCGGCCCCAGGGCTAATACATTTATAACAGGTGAAATGGGGCCCTCGTAGCATACTGAGTTTGGTGGAGCTACTTCCAAGCTATGCTGTGATTCAGCACTTACGATGACTGTGAGGATTCATTTGACTTCAGAGCTTTCGAGGAGAAGAGCAAGGTGTGCTGAAGGAGCTGAAGAGGAACTTATCAGGAGCTGTTCATGCAGAGAAGGAAAATATGTCATCTGTTTATCCCTTATTCCCCTGGAATTTTGTTTCCAAACTTTAAGCATCCTTGAGTCTCTGTTTTATAGGCAAATATTTAAAATTTCCTTTTTTAAAAATAAAACAAAAACCTGGCTATGTAGATAAATGTGTTTCACTCTGGCTGATTTGTGAAAGCACATGCTTTAGCTAGGTTCCCTCTACCTGATCTGTACTCTAGTTTCACAGTGGCTGGAAGGCTCAATGTATGCAACTGACTTTGCTCATGTCCACCCTCCTACTCTCTCACTCTCATTGTGTTCTCCTTGCCTAACAATAGGCGCAAAGATAGATTTTTAAAGGAAAGATGGGAAGAGCATATTTCAAGGTTGGCAAATCTGGACTGGAATGGAATGGATTGGAAGCTCCCATCCTGACTGTGGTCACGGTGGTCCTGGTTCTCCAGGCTGTGATGACCTTGGGATTCCATTCATCACTGCATCTGAGAAGTAAGGAGGTTCGTTAGCATCCCCCCAGGGCTGCCAGAACAGTAAGCTGGCAAATTCGGAGGAAAGGAAGGCGGGTGTCCTGTCACTATTCTGGGCCTTCTCACAGCTGTAAGTTGCTTTTCCAAATGTTAAGGCAGACACTCTTCCACAACTGACAGAAAATCTGCCTCTGTGGCCTACACCTCCAAACAAAGTACTTCTGAAAATCCTGCACATGGCAATTCCCAGCCTCATAAGGTTTTTCCACAATCCAAGGACATCTGGTTTCTAGATACAGGCACCAAGTTAGACCCCTATTACATACTTCAGTGATAACCCATTGGTCACAACCCTCCCTACTTCGAGGTTTCCTAAATCGAGGGCTATCTCTGAACAGTATTATCACCTAGAATTCTTTGAAATAGTTCCATGTACCCTTATTTATCCCTTATTCCCCTGGAATAAGGACCAAAAGATCTACTTCAAGCCAAGATGTCCATGCGGTGGCGAGAGAAGGTCCCCCACATAGGGCTTCTGAGCAACAATAGGTACCTGTCTCCTGAAGTCTTCTATTTCCTGGGTTCAGAAACTCAGGTCCAGCAGCACCTCAGGGCCCTGGGAAGCTGGCCTAGGACTCCTTGGATTTAAAGAGCAAAGAAGGAGCCTCACATCCTGGCCCTGGGTGTGCCCACTGTGTCAGGAAGTGGGGCTGGCCAGGAGCGCTACAAGGTCTTGGATAGGTGGCAGGAAGTAGCACAGGTGTGGCTGCTCTGAGAAGCAAGAGCGGAGCAAACACCAGGAGACAACAGTGAGGCCATATGCGGAGCTAGAGAGGAACTGGAGGCTGAGGTGTGGCTCACCTGACTCATGGATTGGTTAGAGGACATGCGCAGCCTGTTTATATCCACCTCTGGCAAATCACAGCGTTCATCTCAGGTGTAACATATTGTGTCTGCAATTCATGTAAACTCATATTGCACAAGTGTACAGACCTCATTACTATTTCTGACAAGGTTTTAAGAGATTTACCTGATTAATATTTTAATCCTGAAGGGCCCATTATTATTCACTTCTTGCAGAAGAGAATAGAGGCCCTGAGAGATAGAGAAGGTTACTCAGTCACTCAGCTTCTAGAAAACCTCGTCGAGCAGGTGGCCAGATGTCTCCACCGTTGACTACCATGTGACGAACTTGTTCTCAGGTTTGGTACCTGGTATCCCACGCTGGAACCAGCTCCCTATACCTCCCACGGCCTTGTTTTGGGGCAAAGAAAGTTGAAGCGAACAAAATGGTGCTCGGTAAGCAATGGGGAATGACTCAGTGTATGTTTAACAGAAAGAACAGAAGAAAGAGCTCCATGATGGGTGAGCAGGGGTTCCATAAGGTGGACGCCATAGATATTTAAGTCCATTCTCTGACTTTTTATACATTGTTTTTATTAAAAAGGAGCCTTTAATATTAATGGGAATACTGGTCAGGAGTCCACAGAAGGCAGGTTATAAGAGGCTCCATGTTAGAAATTTGTCCCAGCGAATTCACTTCTTCTTCCCCTTTGACGGCTTGGCAAATAACACTGGGTCGATCCGCTCCTTCACCAGGTGTCTGACAGAGAAGAGCCTGCTTGCACGCTTCTGCATGTGCCTCCGAGCTTCAGGCCCAGGGCTGCTAGCGCATATGTCAGCTTCTCCATACTTGAGCTTCTCCAAGCCCAGCAGCTCCAGTTCGGCTGCAAAGCCGAACACCAGCAAATGCAGACACTGCTCATTGAGACCTGTGTTTCCAAATAGTGTTTCTTCCACTTTGGCAGGGGGACGTATCCCCTGTCTTCTCCAGGAGCCATCTGGGCAGCTCTTTCCCATCAGTCACTTCTTTTCTCTCTTTATCATTACATATTCCAGTTCTAGCTGCTACCTTTTCTATGGGTTCTTGATCCTCTGCCTTCTTCCTCTTCAGCGTCTCCCCTGTTCCTCTAACCATCTTGCCTGTGGTCCTCAGCAGATGTTTCTCTCCCAGTTCAGCTCTCGAGTCCTCTGGGTCCTGCTGTTTTGCTGACGACTCAGAGTGTGAGATCATTTCTCTTGCCTGCTGAGCACTGTTGAGGCATTCAGTTGCCACCTCAACATGATCCCTACTGCTTTTTGAAGTGGAGAAATTCATTCCTAAAGTACTAGGTGCTTCTTCACCATCATCATCTGAACTCTCGCAGCTGCACCCCCAGGAGTTTCCAGTCCTCCTATGCCCAACCAAGAGCATTTCCTTTTCTTCACTCTGACTCCTTGGTCTGTCTGAGATTTGTTAGGCCGTTTTTGATTCTCACCGACTTTTACTGACAGCATTTTGCTGGAGGATGCTTGTGTACCTTTCAGCACAGAATCCTCCAGATGCTCAACCATCTCATGGCACTGCTGCTGCTGGGATTCAGGGCTGGTAAAGCAGCGCTTGGGTGCTGCGAGCTTCCACTGCAGCCGCTCCAGGTGCCTCGTCTCCTTCTCAGCGTCCCGCCCAGCTTGTTGTTTTACCCATTCAGTCGTTGTTTTTCCATGATTGACATCCCGTAATCTCCTTCCACTGAGGTCCCAGCAAGCTTCTTGATTGGTTGTTTTCTCAATCCGAGCACCAAATGCTTGGGGCATAGATGCAAAACCTCTTTTCCTCCCACGAAGTCTAGGTTCTAGACTATAAGCAACTCTGTGCTGCCCTGAGCCATTGATTTAAAAAATAATTTTATTGAGAAACAAATAGCAATGAGACAATTTCAAAATCGATTAGTAGGATAGTTTCAATAATTAATATTGCATATTGTTGTCTTAGTGGTTATTCATAGTACAAGATGAAGACGTGATACCCTGTCCAGAAACAGTATTAGAACAAATGTTTCTATTCATCGAATTAAGAGAAAGTAGCTATATATCTATACTAACTATTTTGAATATACAGATACAAAATGGTCATTTATTTGTGTGACCTGTTTTGCTTAGTTTTCTCAGAGAAGGGCATTCCATTGTCATTTAAATATTGTAGGTGCGTGAATTCAGCAAAATATTCCTATATAGTCCAGTAGTCCATAATAGTAGTGGGTTTTCCATAGGACTGGCAATGTCAGAAGTTGTTGACTTGAGCCTTTTACAGCTCAGCATATTAATATGGCTTTACTTTTTATACCTTGTTTTTATACTTTTCTGCTACATGGTTAAGATAGAGCAAGACCTATATAACAAGAAATGCAACTGTTGTATCTGATAAGGTCAGTCAAATCCCTTCAGGATTTACCCTGTAACCTTGTACCACACTTTGTAGGTCCTTTGTCTGGGCCACTGATGTTAATGAGGGCTTTTTCACGAAGAAGCATTAAAGACAGATCCAGATGTTGGCAGTGTCAGTGGGTAACATCTCGAATTGAGCACCGAGCTGGGGCCCAGTGTGCCGCCTTGCACCAGAGTGGGACCACGGAGCAGTACTAGCACCCCCACCTCTGCCATTTCACCCACGCCTGAACCTAGAGCAAACTTTTCATACAGTTTTGATGGGAGCGGATGTGACGACAATGGCCTCCTCCTGGTTGCAGGTAGACCTGTGATGTCTGGAAAGCAAACTGTGTTTACATTTCACTTCCTCCCAGTTCTGTCCCGTTTGGTTAGAGAGCAGGTCTTTGTCTCTTGCATTCCTTAGGCCCTGGTAGTCATTTTGCTTAATTTAGTCAGTTGGGTCCTCTGATAGGTTAAATTCCTTAAGCCCTGAATTTTAATTTACTGCAAGTTAACTGCTCAGGACGTGGGCCCTGTCGGCCTCACTTTCCCTCCCTCTGTGTTTCATTCCCCCCTCTGCAGCAGTGATACCGACTGCTATCAGGGTGCATGGGAATGAAGCGTCTCTTGAGCGACTTCCTGCTCAGCAGGGATGGTCCCGAGGGGCCGCATCAGATCTTAGCACCGGGAGAGCTCCTGTTCGGAGTCTATGTGCGTTGCCGTTTTATACATGAAAAGGGCATGAGTGCCCTTTTGTCAGTTTCAAATACGTTTCCCCACAAAAGTAACGTAAGAGCTATAAGGGTCCGGTTATGGTGTAGCATACCAGAGCCCAAACTCCAAACCAAGTTCATCATCCAGCAGCTAACTCTGGAGGCCCTTGACCACCAGCTTGACTAGATTTCCTAGAAACTGAGCAACTGAGAAAGCTTCCTTATCTCTCAGGGCTTCTGTCCTCTCTGTGAGAAACAAAGAGCATCTCTATGAAGGGCACAGGTGGTGTTGGTGGGCTGGCCATTTATCTCTTCCTCAAGACCAGTGCCCTTGGCATTGCTCAGAAATGAATGTTTGCAAGCACATCCTAGGATCGCAATGTGCTTTTAGGGGCCACAAATTCATAATGGCTAGTTTCATACTTCGCTAAAGCAATAAACAGAGGCTTGGGATTATTGCTATCACTCTTGAGATTTTCCATATCATTCAGTGGCTCTGTCCCCTCCTACCTACTGAGACTAAGTCTAAGACTAATAAACTGAAATCTCTCCAAGGCAAGATACTGATTAGGTCAAAATCTCCACTGCCTTCTCCATCATCATTAATAATTCCAGTCCCATTTTATGCCATCAATAAATGTTAAAGCTCTGGCCCTTTATTCCCTGTGACCAGCTGGTTATCCTAGGTCTGCCATAGCTTGCCATTTTCTCTCCTGCTCCTTTTTCGTCCCAGGCACTTTATCACCTGGCAGGGGTTTGGAACCCACTGCAGGTGTTTCTGATAATTTGCTTCTAAACACTTTTCATTCTTTCTCTCCATTCCGCTATTCACAGAACTCGCACTCATCAAAGCCTTGCCTGCTATGTACTCCATACAACGTCATTACAAGTAACTCATGATCATCTTTGCCATGTTCTTGTACTGATTCCTGACTTTTTCCAGAGAAAACGATTGAAACAGTGAATCCCCTGCCCTCTTCCTCCTGTGTCCCTGCACAGTTTTATCATGTGTAACAGCTTGGTGGGTGGAGAGGCTTGGACAATGTGCACCCCCCCCCACTAAAGTGCAAGGGAAAAATGCCTAGAAACCCTTCTCTGCTTTCCTGCCCCAACAAATACAGAAGCTTGGCAGTTCTTTTGATGTTTCTTAGAGTTGAGGTTCTTCTCCGAGATGGTGACACCAGATCCTATTAGACGTGCTTTGGTATCAATAGGAAGATGTAACGTATGCAATGGGAATTGATTTCCACAATAGTTCTTGAGAAACTGTTATAAGGGAGGCCAGAATAACACAAAATCTGACGAAAGAAGTGTCTTATGAGAAGGCTAACATGATATAATATTAGAGGGAAGCAGCTGCCAATGGTCCAAAAAAGCGAGGAAATGCCTTTAATCACTTCAGAGAGATTCAGGTGATTAAGAAAGGCATAGGTGGGAGATACACAGTGATGTTTGCCCCCAAGAGCAGAGCCACAGAGGAATTAAACCCAACACTGGGAGTGGCTCATAAGGACATTTTCCCAGACAGAATCTATGTCCCCAGAAATACAAGACTGGGACCAGGGTTTGCACACAGGATGATGAAAGTTGACCCCAGAGGGCAGGGGAGGGTGCCAGGGACTTAAAATAGGGATAGCAGAAGGCCAGCAGAGGGAGCTCCTGGGCTCAGTCTGCCATGCAACTGGAGGCTGTCCCCTTATGCCTCCTCCTCCAAGTTGCTAGGCTAGATCCAAGCAAAAATCATTATTTTCCTGAACCCACAGAAGGCCATAATATGTCCAAAGATAACCTAAGTCATTTGAAGACTTTACTTTTTCATCACCCTTCTTCTAGGACACTTGGGGGGAGCCAAGGACAGAGCAACTTAAAATTGTCCATGTGAAGGACAGACATCCATTCCCACAGAGCTTTGTCAAGCATTTCCAGTGGACCAGTTCTTGTCCCTTCTAGTCCTGTTTAAGTATATTGGCCTATGTGCCCTTCTACAGCTGTCCTAAGAGCCCTGGGGCAAGTGTTGATGTCCCGTGCAGCTGCAAGGATGACAGGCTGCCAGATGACACCTTCTCAAAGCCAGAAATAGCAGCATGAAAGGCAGGCTAGCCAGAGGGCAGGGTGATGAGAGGAGATTCAAGGGGTGTCCTCATTAACATCCCAGGCAGTGAAGCAACCTAAACTTATTAAAGGAAGGGCTGTAGAAAGAAAAAATCATGATGTGTGTGTATAGGCAGTACAGTTGGGATAGATAACACTGTGCTTCTACATAATTCTATGAGAGGCAAGATCTGCACTAATGGTGGTTGGACAGGATATTATGTCAGTTTTTAGTACTATGGTCATCCACTCGGTAAATAATTATTGAATTTTTGATATAATTCAGGTATAAAAAAATAAGATAAGTAAGCAACTACACTCTTAATTCACTGATAAGAGATAGCTGCTAAAATAATATCTGTAAATATAATATCATGTATACACCTTGTACAATACCAAAACGTTATGAAAACAGTTTGCAATGTATTAATTCATCGAATCTGTATGGTTAAGGTGTCTTGAAACTGTCTGATTGACATTTGTGTTTTAATAAAATAAAAATAAATAAATAAATAAATGAACAAATGTTTTCTTCTGCTAAAAAAAAATAAAAAATAAAGAAGGGTAGGTTTTGGCACAAAGTTTTTCCGGTTGGAAATCTGACAACAGGAAGTAGTGACATGCATTGCAAGACCTGATCCTTCTGCTTGTCATGTACAAAAGGGGCTGTACCTCTAAGAGAAGAGTCCTTCTCATGTGCTCATTTATGTTCAGGTTCTTATAATGACTACAGGCTACATGTGTTTGGGTGTTGTATTTGCAGGTCAGAATACAGGTTTTCTGTAACGTAATAGTAACAAAATGAACAGTTGACTTAATAGCTTTTCTGTAAAGTCACATAAATTACTGAAGTTCCAGAAATTAAAATAATGCTAAGAAAATATCATAGTTGGTGTTTCTATTTGCAATGCTTTAATCAAGTAAAATACAGACAGTACAACTAATTTGAGGAGCTGCCTACTCTCCTTCAAAATGAGATCAGTGCGTGCGTGTGTGTGTGTGTGTGTGTGTGTGTGTGTGTGTGTGTTTAATGAGGTGAATGTCGGGATCAGTTGACTGTATTTCATTGGTAAAAATCTAAAGTTTTACAGAAATTGAGAGCAGGATGTCAAATTGGCCCAGAAAGGAACACTGTTTAGCAAGTCAACTACTCAATGTCTAGAATTTGTCCTTTAGAGTTTTGAATTCCCAAGGCCTCTTGACATGTCATCTTTCATTTCCATGTGAGGCAACAGAATTCTATTTGGTTGAAGTGGCTCTATGGAGTAAGGTCAGACACACCCGTTCTGGTGTCTCTGCTCACCCTCTCCATCCACCCAGCACCACTCTCCAGCTTTTGCTCAAGCCTTGGTGAGGTCCTTCATGTTCTTCAAATGTACATTCAATGATTCTTTTGAATGTGAATTGATTTATAATCACCAATTTTAACATTTAATCATAACTGAATTATATATAGTGTGGAGGGCCACCATATCACCCTTACCTATACTCAAATGTGACTGTGCTCACTTATGTTCAGTGCAGTACATATAGAGGTGACATCCTTAAATTTGCTTTCAGTTTAATTAGTTAGTCTGGCTGAGGTTGAGCACATATCTTGATAAAAGCAGGTGGGTGATAAAGGACTAACGTGTAGTTTGTTGTTGAAAGCTATGGCTGAGCTTAGATAGACAAGATGTAATACCATAGGGCTGAAATATTGGATAGCATCTCTTCTGAGGCCTGCATGACTCCAGCATAAAATTCCTTCCCAGAGTTGGTTACCAAGCAGGTTACTCATTAATTTTAACTTAAATCAGGTTGTTTCCTGTCCCCTCTGCAGCAAAGCTTGCTAGTGTTGCCACTCACCTTGTCTGGCACATTCATTTACTATCCTCTCACCAATCTCCCCAGTAAATAAATGAGGTGTTCTGGGTGGCTCCTGGCTTTTTGTTGCTAGAGAGAAACTGGTGGTCCCAGGTGCCTGATAGGTACCCCTCTATTTAGTCTCTTGCTGTTTGTTTCCTGAAACTCAAGCTGGAGATTGAAGCCTACTTGAAGGGTCTCCAATAATACTGTGTCAAATTGTTAATTTATGATATGATGAATCCACCATTATTTTCAAAGCATGTAGATTTTCGGTTTGCATTCATCTTGTTCTTCAGATTTATCTTTTGGGATATATGTGTCAGTATTCAATACACACATGTATAAAATTAAGAAATAATTTTGTTTTATTGATACAATTCTGTGAACAAGAATATTGGGGATATCCCTCTTCCAGGCCATGGTTTGGCACAAAAATTGGAACAGTCATGTGGAAAGCAGGTAGGGTGATTGAGGCAGACTTGATAGCAAAGAGATTGTGGTAAAAATTCAGCAAAGAGTGAGAGTGCCTCTTAGGCTTACCACTGACATGCTGCTCAAATGGGGGACACAGGGCAGAAGTGAATACCTGCAGGAGGAGGCAGTGCCGGGACAGTCAGGATGAGGTGCGCTAGGGGTGGGCTGAGATGCTGACGACCTCCCTGGGGCCCAAGGGACTCTTGAGATGAGTTACTCTATTTTGAAATAAAAGACTGATCTTCTGTCTTGGAATTTACAGTGCACATCCCCTAGACTGGATTTAATTCTTAGGATTTAAGTAGAAATTGGTGCTGCTATTTAAGCCCCTCTGTCTGGTGGGGAAGATGGGTTGATTTGGCTCAGAGGAGTTAGCTATAAAACAGTCAGGGCAGGAGACAGACTGAAAGGTAGAGGTGGAGCCCTCCTTACTGTGGAAAAATAAAAAAGGTTTTTGTGGTGGTTGCTCCCGGTATAGGTCCATGATGTCGATCTCCTGGGATAAGAAAACAGATTTGTTAGTGAGGAGAAGGAAGAGACTAGACTATCCACTTAGGCATGTACTAGTTCTCAATAGCCTGGCTCCACCCAAAGGTTTCATGACACAAGGTACTGCTTCTTCTTTGTAGAGTATAGCCATTTTCAGTGTTGGTTCCTTCTATCCATGATGTAGGGTTATCATATTACTATATGTTTTCCTTTGAGCACATGGATATAAACTTTAAGTGTGCTGAATCCAGATAACAGTCTCTCTTCATTTGCCCAATGTTATTGCCTTTGCATGACAGCATGACAGCATCTGACTGTGTTAGAGGATTTTTAGGTGGAAGTTTATTAGGACCAAGCAGCCACCATTCCTGGGCTTTTCAAAAACCTCTTGGTGGGTGTTATGACCATCTTGTAGCACCACTTACTAATATGAGGAATAAGACAGTCAAGTCTCTGTCCTTGTAGTGATAACTCAGGACTATAGAAATGTCACCTTAGTTCCATAATACATGAAATGACATTAAAATGCTCACTCGCTATGACTTGCTGTAGCTGCACATCCACTCACCTTAAGTTGCAAAGTAGGGCTGCCCTCAGTTTCTGTGGAGGACAAACTAAGATTTTTGTCCTTGATTCCCAGGAAAACCAGATTTCCTCTCTCTTCTTTCTGGTGTTCTGTGTATCTACATGCTATTATTTGAAGCGTGACTGGAAACACAAGGATGAATGAAAATATAAGGATCCAAGCAGACGAAAGTCAGTACTCTGACCTCACACTCAGTGCTGCTTGTAACCAAGGGATACTGAGCATCTAGGGCATCACCCAGGGGCTTTTCCCAGAAGCCACATGACCAAGACACTTGTCTCTTTTCTTCAATCCATTTCCTCTTCTTTCCATAATATCAAAACCTCAATTCTTACCAGGACACAATACTTCTCCAATGTAAAAATACATTACACTACCAACATTGCAGCTACTTACAGCCATCTGCTTAAACTGTGACCCATAAGATACAAATACAAGTATTATGAGGGATTTTTACAAGTACATTTTCCTAAGTATTATTATGAGCAAATATCTCATGAAAGGAATTCTAAAATAGGTACCAGTCAACCACACCAGAGTACAGTAAGAGTACTGGAAAAGGGAACTTATTAATCACATAGGGTGTAAATGAGGGATCAAGATATCTGAGATCAGAGAAGCATCCTTTGAATTTGAGATTTTGAACCCCAACTTTGGGAAGTGGAGCTCAAGGTGCAGTGAAGAGCAGTCTGCAAGCCAGATTGCTTACTGTAAATGTGAGTAAGAATTGACAGAATCTGTTTGGACCACCCTCTCGTGCAGTGTGGATGAAATTCAGTGATGGTTGACACAGTAAGATAGAATGGTAAATGGAATATAATGGGAACTTAAAGATAGGCCTGTGGAATCAGAGCTGTAGCCATCACACTGGAGTATGTCTGCTAGTGATGGGAAACACACAGTTGATCAGATTAGATCGAACGAGCAGCTAAGAAACAAACTAGAGCAACACCGATGTATGGGAGAAGGGGAAAGAAGGTGAGATAGAGTTGCTTTTGACAGAAGAAAAAGCATTAGTAGAAGAGAAGACAGCAAATCAGACAAGTGTGTAATCTGATGGTAGAGATGAGGGAGCTTGAAACTAATGGTATAGATCATAACTGTTGGACTTCAAAGGACAGAAACTCCAAAGAAGTTAGCCATTGCTTGACAAGATAATCTTTTTTGCACAGGAAGATGCTTTTCTGTGTGTTGGGAGCCAGGTAAACTGGAAAATTAGCCCAAGTCAATGACAACTTCTGACCGTTACTAGCTATACTGATAATTCACTACTATTATGGACTGTTGGATTGCACAGGGTTACATTGCTAAATTCAAGTTCCAAAAATCTTTAGACTAGCACCAAGTATAAAAAGGTCTCCTAAGCTAGGCATGGTGGTGCACCCCTGTAATCCCAGCACTCGGGAGGCTGAGGCAGGAGGATTGTTGTGAGTTCGACACCAGCCTGAGCTACAAAGTGAGCTTAAGGCCAGCCTGAACTGCACAGTGAGACCCTATCTCAAAAAGACCAATAAATAAATAAACACATACATAAATAAATAAAATAAATAAATAAAAAGTTCTCCTAAAGGGTTCTCCAAATATAGGTTCTCCAACTGCAATGGAACACCCATCTTTGACACAACAAAATAAGAAAGGAGAATATTTTGGGAGCAATGGAGCCTGGAAAATTGGTCAAATATGTAAAATCAGGCCTAGGCCTCAATACCTAAAGCAGACAAGCTACCTCAGTCCTGCGATAAGCATCTTGACTGACTAATGTTGGTTATTAGTCACTAGGCAACCTTATGTCACATAACTTTGCAAAAGTATAAATAAAAGCCCTTACTATTGTTCAGGAGGTTTAATTGCCAACCAGGCAAGCGAGTTATCACCTAACCCAGCTTTTGTCTCCTTGTTTGTCTTTTCCTCATCACTGCCATTGTTTCTCCCTGGGTACAATGGATTACATTGAAAGATCAATAGATACCCACACTTTTTGGAAAGGGAGGTGTCACTCCCCCAAACCTGCCCTCTTTTTGGATATTATGCTGGCGTCCAGAAGCTGATGAGGACCAGGGTGGGCTTATGCAGTCTTATATCTATCCTAAGGGAACACGGGGTGCCTTCAAGAGCAGCAATGTCTTTGAATACCACTCACCAGGCTCAACATTGGTGCTAGATGGAGCTGTTATTAATACATTTCCACTCAGGACCCATACCATCTGTTGAGAATCACGAATGTCATAGTGTCTGGGAATCTCCTGAACTGTCAGATGAGAAAAAAATGCAAAACACAGGTAAACTTATAATTAACTTTCAGAGTTTCAACTTCAGAAATCTTGGGGCAGGCACATTGTTCTAAGAAAGTTGGGTAGGAGGAGAAAGAAAGGGAAACAAGGCGGGTTGGTTTGTGGATGAAAACTTCAGAAAGAATCTAAACACATCCATTGTCCCCAGAATCTGTCAGTATTTATTTTTTTGAATTTATCTTCTTATGTTTGATGAAATATCTATGTAGTAAAAAAAAAAAGGACTAGTATTTCATCTGGACAACAGTGTATTGAAACTTTTCATTATCTTTTTAATCAAAAGAAACAAGCAATTTTAATGCAGAAAATTACAAAATAATTAAATGGCTTAAGATTTTCTCACACACATTTCTGGGGACTTTGGTGAGAACTAATACACTTATGCCAGAGAAAATGGGGCCTTGTATCATATTGCGGTTGGTGAAGTGTGATAGACCTGGTTGCAAGGTGTTTTACGATTTACTACTCACGTTCGTTTTGGGCCATTAGAAATCCTTGCTTTCTGTGAGAAGGACACGGTGTATCAAAGGACTTGAACAGGAGGTTATCAGCTGCTGGTATTGAAGAGAAAGAAAACATGTAAGCCATTTATCTTCCCTTTCCCCTAGAGCTTTGTGCAAAAGTTCAGATAAAGCTTTGGTGAGTGCCAGTCACAGTCATATGGAATTTTTTTCTTCAAAAAGTTAGTTATACAGTTAACATGGGTTTCATTTTGTCAGTTTGATACATGCACATAACAACCATTGATCATACTGAGCCCTCATCTGACTTCCCCACTGGTCTCACATGGGGGTGAAAGGCTCAATGTATATGATATATTTTGCTCATATCCACTCACTTATTGCCCCATATTATACCCTTTTCATTTCCTTTGCTTTCCTAGTAATAGTATTAAATGCAGATTTTAAAGGAAAGATGGTAAAAACATGTTCAAGGTGAGAAAACTCTAAATAGAAAAGAATGGAATGGAAAATTCCTTCCTTGTGTTGGCCAGGTTTGCCTTGGTTCTCCTAGTTGTGATGACCATGAGGTGCCATCTACCTTTGCATTTGAGATGGTTAGGAGGTTGCAAAGCATCCCCCAGAGCAGTAGGACTTAGTTTAGGAAAAGGAGGAAGTACATGTCTCTAAAGAAAGGTTAAAGATGAGTAAGCAACACCTATACAACATCAGACAATTATGACAAAAAATAAGTTCATTGTAGAACACCCTTATTAAATTACCAGATGTTTAGGGAAACAGAATTTTAAAAGCAGATCAAGAAAACAAAGAATTGCACCTAAAGGTAAAAACACTAGAAATCAGAGAAGATTCTCATTACAACCTCTAAAGGCCAAGAGAATTTGGAGTGAAGTACTGTAAACCCTCTAAATAAATAACTTCCATCCAATATGAACTAATCCACCAAAGATATCCTTCAAAATGGATGCAGAAATAAAGTAACTCTAGTAAAAGGACCAGCTCAAAAGATATATGAGTGGTAAATCAACATTTAAGAAAATTTTTATGTATATTTTCTACAGAAATTACAAAACAGACACTAGGAACACAAAAGAAATTATTGAGATCAATAGATAACAGGAAAAAATGCCAGAAAAGAAAAACAAATGGTTCACCAACAAAGAAGGCAATCATAGTGAATAACTAATATATGTCATAATATCTCTTAATGATAATAGTCTCAGCTCTGCCATTACAAGATATAGATAGCAGACTGAATCAAACAACAGAATGAAACCATCTAATGGCATTCAAGAAACTCATCTAATCCAAAAAGACAGTCACAGTTTGAAAATTAAAACAATGTGTTATGCATCAGAACCCCAAAAGCAAGCATGGGTAGCCTCTGTAATATCAGACATGATAAAATTCATGCTAAAGTTGATTAGAAGACATAAAGGTCACTACATACTAGCTAAGGGAATAATCCAATAAGAAGAGGTAACGTTAATAAACATACATGCACCAAATCCTGAAGCACCTATCTTCTTAAAACAAAACCTGCTGAAGATAAAGATAAAAAAAAAAAAAACACTCACACATTCATTGTAGGGGACCATAACACCCCACTTTCCCAGCGATAGATCAACTAAACAATGCCCCCTCAAAGAAACAGCACAGATCATTCCATCTTTGAACACATAGACTTAAAAGATATACAGAGCTTTTCACCCCTTTAAAACAGAGCTACAAAATTTTCAGCAGCATATGGCACTTTAACCAAAGTAGATCACATACTAGCCCACAAGACCAACTTAAATAAACATACAATAATTCTAGCAATCCCATACATATCATCAGGCCAATGCAGTTATCAATGAAAAAAAGAAATTCCAAAAAAGGCAAAACTGCAAAATTATAAAATATGCCTAAGCAACTAATGGAGTCAGAGGAGAAGTCAAATGACAAATTTTAAAATAGCTGGATGTTAATAACAGTGACTATGCAACTCAGTGACACCGCTAAGTACTTACTAGAGTGAATTCAAGAGTAAAATTGGTTGCAATCAATGATGATAATAGGAAAATAGAGAAAACTTAAATATACAATCTTATGAGACATCTTAAAATACTTGAGATAAAACAATGAACCATCCCCAGTGCAAAAGTAAGGAGAAAAATATTAAAGAGAGTGGAAATCAACTGAGACTAAAAATATAAAAAAAAAAAATCAATGAATCAAAGAGTTGGTTCTTCAAAGGAATAAATAAAATAGATTTGTAGATAAACCAACACTGTCTCTAGTCTTTCTGTTTTGCCTTGAAATTCCTTCAATTTCCCCTTCATTTTTTTTCACCTGCCCTTTGCTACAGCTTCCCCAAATTTGTGGTGATAACTCTTAGTCATCTAACCTTCCTTCTGGTATATGACTCTTTAACTATTGCTCTGTTTTCCCCACTATACCTTGAAGATACCTCTTCTACCAAGGATAGAATGAGCCTGCCAAGGGGACCCCAACTACATACAAATGCCTGGCCTAGGTTGGAAATTGTTATAGAACTATATATCTTTCCCAGATGGTTAGAGATACCAAAAATAGCAGTCTCCACAGATTATGAGTTTCTGTGCTATGGTTGATGGCATTACTACTACTGATTTACTACTTCAGACGAGGTATCACATTTCTCACAATTTATTCTCCACACTTGTATGATAACATTGTGATGATCTGGGGTCACAATCATCCCCGTAGCCCAGTACTAATGGATGAGGTGCTGAGCCATACAGATAACAATAAACAACCTCCAGTAAGTGGGAAGGTAGGATCCATGGCCAGACTGAAAGACTAACAGTCAGCTAGACCTAGAAGATATCTCAGAGTTAAAGACTTTTCCTAAAGAAGCTTTTATACCAGGGATGAGGTTACCTAACATAAGAAAATTTCAAACAGGAACACAAAACAAATTAAAATTAAAAAGTAAGAAGTAAAAACACAGAGAAGCAAAATGCAATCTCAGACTTGCAACCTACAAACAACAAGTGCAAGGGACAGTGAATTTAAGGGAAGACAGAAGCCATCACCTGAATTCACTGGCGCAACAGCAGAAGAAATAAAACATATACATACATTAGGCTGTGGAGGATACCAAAACAGAAATACATTCAGGCAAAAAAAGAGATGATGAAGAAAATAAAGATCTTGTTTAGCAAATCTAGGGTAGGCACAGATGCAGAAATACAGAAGCATAGAAAAGTAATGGAAACATAGGAAATGGAGAACATAGGAAAGAAATGGAATCCATGCAATGGATTGGAATATATGTGGAGAAAGTTTAAAATTCCACTGGAATTTGGCACAGTTTTACAAAAGTGAAGATAAAATATCGGACTTAAAATTTAGAATCGTGATTAGTGATTACAAAAAGAAAGATCTATTACAAATTTCAAGGAGCCCTGAAAACACAATCCAAAGGTGGGTAGATAATGCAAAGAAACATTAACATAAGACTGACTGGAATAAATCAAAATGCATGAGTCAGCACCAATATCATTTTAAAAAGCCTGTTCAGAGAGGTAATAGCAGAAAACATCCTAAATACTGACAAAAAATTTAACACACAGTTAAATGAGGTCTATAGAACTTTAATTATGTGTGTGTATAGACAGTACAGTTGGGATAGATAACGCTGTGCTTCTACATAATTCTATGAGAGGCAAGATCTGCACTAATGGTGGTTGGACAGGATATTATGTCGGATTCTAGTACTACGGTCATACACTAGGTAAATAATTATTGAATTTTTGATATAATTCAGGTATAAAAAAATAAGTAAGCAACTACACTCTTAATTCACTGATAAAAGATATCTGCTAAAATAATATCTGTAAATATAATATCATGCATGCACCTGGTACAATACCAAAACGTTTTGAAAACAGTTTGCAATGTATTAATTCATCGAATCTGTATGGTTAAGGTGTCTTAAAACTGTCTGATTGACGTTTGTATTTC
>PVKA01021077.1:0-37500 GCA_004027165.1 Ctenomys sociabilis | reverse complement strand
TGGATCCCCAGCAGCATATGCCATGCCAGCCCCACCCCCAGAGCAGGCTGAGCTGGCCACAGAGTCCAGGCATAGTGGCACATGCCTGTAATCCCAGCACTGGGCTGAAAACAGGAGGATCACTTCGTAGTGAGACACTGTAACAACCAAATACACTTAAAGAAAGAAAGAAAAGAACAAGATGCCAAGAAATATGTACCAAAAATGGGGTAGTATTAAAAGCAAAAACAGTACAAACCCTCCTTGACGTCTGTCTGCTCTGCATGAGCATTCGCACAAGGGCATCACTCTCAACCATGACATGGAGTCACAGCACCTCCTGAGCCTTCCTTAGGTGCTGCCCAAGCCCCACTCAGACATATGGTGCTGCTCATGGGGGGTGATGGGTAATGGCCTGATGCAGAGCGTACCCAAGGAAGAGCAGGTGTGACCCCCACCAGCAGCCTGGGTAAAGCAATTAAAGGATTAAGGAAGGAAGTAGCGAGAAGATGCCAAAAGGATGAAAACCGACTTGGCAAAAAGAAAAATCATTTTCCTCTTGTTAAAAACCAAGCAGACAGGCCTTCTCCCTCATTCTACTTTCCCTCTTTGGCCTATAAAGGAAAGGACATCCATCCTATCCTGTGGGAGGGAAATTGACAACACCCTTCAATGCTCCATCCTCAGTCCTGCCCAAGGAAGAAAGAACAGTACAGTTGGTCAGAGAGCAAGACTCTTGATCTGGTTTACTAATGGCCCAATACAGGTGGTCTCCGCTGTATGGCCCCCATTGACTGTTGTCACTCTGAAGCCCTCCCTGGCTGCCTTCCCTCACCCAACCCCCAAGAGCTGCAAGATGTCTCAAGTCAGACCTGTCCTACAAATTAGTGATCTTCAATGTGAAGAAATAGGAAGGTGAAATCTGTGTCTACTCAACTTTCTGTCATCAAATGTTTTCCTGTTCCAAACCTCCAACTTCCCAGGCATCAACAGGGAGCCTGGTGATTCAATCTAATCCTGACCAGCTAGAATAAACATCAGACTGCACAAGGTAAGGGCTCATCCCACACAGCCAGCCACTCCTGTTTCAGACACCAGTTTCAGCCACTCCTGTTTCTGCACTTCCTGTATTTCTGCCTGACCAGCTATAAACTAGGAGTTAACCATAGCCTCCTGTTCGTGTTTGGTAATTTGCTAGAATGGCTAAAGGATTTGTCGAAAAAAGTTTACGAATTTCACATCACTGTAAGGGCCTCCGACAAAAGGGCCTCCGACAAAGAGACACATAGGTTTGCAGTCTAGAAGGGTGCTAAACACAAGACCTCTGCCCTCCTGGAATGAAGGTGCCCCACCCTCCTGACGCCAAGGTTTCTTCACCAGCTCAGCAGTTCTCCAAGCCCCTCTGGCTCAGGTTATATGGATGATCCATTTGCAGCAGGCATGGTTGATAAAAGTACTGACCAGTAATGATCAATTCAATCTGCACACCATGACCACCACCACCACCCTCCTACACACAGAAACAGAGTCCTGATCCTCTAATCACATAGTTAGTTCTTCTGGCAACCAGCTCCACCCTGGTGCCATCCAAGAGCCCACTATATTTTCTTCATTCTCACCAACTCAGAGATGAATGAAAGAATTAACAAAATATATTCCTTTCATCCCTGTACTCTTAAAATTGCAAAGGTTTTGCAAGTGTTTCACCAGGAATCAGGACAAAGTACCAGACATACATCTCTTATTATATCAATGTTTCAGAGACTTGTTATCTCTGACCTAGCCATGTTCTTAAGGCATAACTAAGAGCCTCCTTTGGGATCATTGTGGGGGCTGTGCATCTGTCAATAAAAAGAAAACAGTTGCTTTGTGTGGGAACTCATTTATCAGAATTTTGGAAGAGAAGTAACTGGCAGGACTTGCTCACTATGACCCCTTACATGGTGATAAGGAACCAAAAGATGTGACAGAGAAAATAGCAAGTAGCCTAGCAAACACTGCAGGCCTGCTTCTATCTCTTGACTCAACTACAACCAAGACTGTGGAGTACACAGTGGTATCCCCACTCCATCTATGAATAAGCAGAGATACCAAGAATTGGCTAGTGGTTAGTGGTGGGATGAGGCTGGCCCAGAGACCTTTTCACCACCGAACTAGTCCATCGCTCTAACTGCATGACGACATGTTTTCATTATTCAAGTATTATTATGATCTTGAAATACCAGTTATTTTTTACGATCTTGAAATACTGAATATCAAGGAAGAGTAGCAACTCCTCTAAGAAGCAGCCATGAGCCCAGAAGGCTGCGGTGTAGTGGGTGAAGCTCAATGCTTGGTCCCAGAGGACCTGGGCATAGGGTTATGAGTAAGAAGTTTACTGTACCGAGGGAGCAAGGAACAAAGAACAGAGCCTAAGGAAACCGGTTCCTTGTTACTCCTGCAAGCTGGAGACAAGGTGGTACCAGATTCCTGGAGGCAACACCCTGTCTCTTCTTTGTTTCTTTACCTGGGAAGTTACCAACCACTGATATGTGAACTAGTTGGTGAATGCCAGAAGGCAACATAGATGGCAGTTTGTTTGCACCCAGTTACTTATGCGTGTTCCTTAGCTGTTTGTGAGCCAGTTTCTCTGGCTCAGGGCTCACTTCCAGAGAGACTAACTTAGTGAGACCTCTGAAGCTGTGTTCATCAGCTCTTCTCATTTCTTTTGGCACCAGCTCACAACATACAACACCTGAGCTCAAGTTTTGACCCACTATGAAGTCTACCGCTCTATCTGGCAAACTCTGCACTGACAAGGCTCAGATGAGATCATGCATATGAAAGTAATTAACACATGCAAGCTCTGCCTGGACAAGCACACACTTTACATGATTCAATATAGCTTCTAGTTGTCACACTTGAGTTGATCCAGTGGTTCTCTCTCTAGGATGACTTTGTCCCCAAGAAGAACGGGACAATGTCCCGAAAACTCTGGTTGTCACACCTTTGAGGGAAGGTGTTACAGATGCCTAGTGAGTAGAGAGAGGTCAAGGATATTGCTAAACATTCTACACTGCACAGGACAGCCTCCTGCAACAGAGTTACCCAGCCCCAAACGTCAATAGTGCCAAGGCGGAAAAACAGTGGTTTGAAATGAACTCATGCACTGTAACAATTCAGGAGCAGAGTTGATGCTCAATAAATATTTATTGAACATATGAATAAAGAAAGAGGTAATCAATTCTACAATGTGGTTCACATGAGAGCACAATGTCAGAATAACTAGACAGGTTATAAATAAGCCAGGCAGACCAGGGAAGTGCTACATCCTTACTACTAAAATGTGGTTTGCAGACCAGCAGCCTCACCGTCACCTGTGCGCCTATTAGGAAAGCAGCATCCCAGATTCTATCCCAGACCTATGGTGCCGGAACCTGGCTTTTAAAGAGATCCGCAGGTGTTTTATGGGCACTTCAAGGTTCAGAAAGCATTGTAACTGTGTCTGTTCTCAGTGGCAAGTTAATTCCCAATGGCAACACTGCATTCTAACTGACCAGTGCAGAAAGGTCTCATTCAGATCAACCACGCTAAAGTTTCCTTCTTAGCTATAGAATCCATCTTTACCCACAGGTACTGTTTCCACCTGAATTCTCTCCATTCACACAACAGAATCCAACCCCCAGGTGCTACCAGCCTATCTCTCTCTTTCTTTACAAAATAGAATGCTGACTATGATGAAATATGGCACATCATCAATATGCCCTGTGCAGAAAATGCACAGAGGGCCACAGCAGAAGGATTGCATGAGGAAAAAAGGAAAATTCGGCTACAACTTTATCTGGAGTTTGCTTGCTTCGTGGCCTTTCCCCTCCAGGTGAAGGGGCAGCCAGGACAACCACACTCGCTGTGGTGCTGTGAGCTTCTACCCTTGGCTCTGAGTGTGGCTTAAGCCCTGCCCTTTGCTACAGGAGGGAAAGGGTGCTCTGCCTTAGCCCAAAGCTGAACATCTCCCTGAGTCAAAATTACCATATTCTTCCTTCAAAGAATATCAAGATATCAGAACTCAGTATTGATAGAGTAATGCCTAAGCACCACAGCTCCATTCTATTCTGCCCATTTAGGATTTGCATACCCAATGAGGCAAGAACTATCAATTCCCCATGTCATAGATAAGGAAATTTAAGCCTACCTTTAAGTCTGAAGTTTTTTAAGCCAAGAAAATTTTCCAAGGTCAAGAAACTAGAAAGTGAATGAAACCAAGATTTGAGCCCAAGTTCTGACTTCAGAATCAATATTCTTGACCTCTCCACTATAGACACTATTTATATCTCAGATTTCTTAAGAATCAGTAAGTTTAAAATTCTGCCTTAATTAAATATCCAGCCTGGTAAAAGAGATAGACTGACAGCCATAACCCATAACATCAGACACTTCAAGCAAAGACACTGTACTTCTTCTGCCTAGTGCCATCACATCTTCCCTCTTTTTCTCCCCTTTGTCTAATTTGATTCAATAGGTTAGAACTAAGAAACATGTTACAAGTCCAGTCCCTTCTTGGTGGTCATTACAATGGTTGAAAGAATAAACAGAAAAGACCATTTAACAGATCAATGGACATGTTCTTCTTGTGAGGTCTCGAGAAGGGAAGGAGCCACAAGTAGTCACAAGCTCTCAGTGCAAAGGTCCGCTTTGACTTTCCCTCCAGAACATCCCCAGCCCTGTCCTTGCTCACAGAATTTCTCCTCTCCCAACTCTACTTGTGGCTCCCACTGGAGTAGTGACAGCCTTGCATTGTATTCAACACCCCAGCCAACACTACCAAAGTGGGCCAGGCCAAGGAGTTCTTTCTTTAGAAATTCTGGAATCAGGAGAAGGAAAATCAAAACAAATCTGCATAATTGGGGAAAATGGAATCCATTGGCACCTACATTTTCAACTCCAGGGAGGCAGCTTGTATGCATCAGGAGAGCTGCATAAAGCTTTATGCAAATACGCAGGCAAGTGACAAATGAGAGAGCAAGAAAAATTCCTTTTGGCAACAGCCCAGACTCGTTCCCAGACACTTCACCTCTCTGAGCTGAAGGTTCTCTTTTGCAAAATGGGAAGATAGGGGAGAAACATAATTGCATCCCAGAAGGCTGTGGGCCCACCACTCCTGGAGGAAGGAAGGGTTGCAGCAAGTCAACAATGGCCACGCAACAAGAAAGTTAATGCTCCCTCTTTTATTCGCATTCAGACTCTAGCAAGAGAGAGCAACACCCTTTGAAGAAATTTAGTTCTTTCTGCACTTGCTTTGTGCTGAACAGTCTTCTGAGACCTGGCCACAGGTGATACGTCCTTTCTGATGATAATGAACAAGTAGGCTGCTGTCACCTCAGGCGTGTCTCCCTTTTCTTTTGAACAAAATAGCATGCTGAATTATACAAATGTCCTCCTGTGGTTTGGGAGCGCCATCACAGGGGGGAACAAACCACTTCTCAGATTCTGCTCACTAGATGGTCTTCTGATTCTAGTTCTCTTCTCACAGAGCTAAAAGATCTTGCTTAAACAAGGTGGTTTTCCTTGATCATATGGGACCACAAACCTCTTCAAGGAGTAAGCACAGGGCATCAGTGAATTCTAACAACAGGGTGGCTGGATGGAAACAGCCCTTACTGTCTCCTCTACTTATGCTTTTAGATCTTGCTCTGAAGTGACGGAGGAAGGTGGGAAGGCTAAGCAGGCTAGTCCTTCCACAGGATGCTGCCATTACTGCTCTGTCTGCAGTGCTCGATAAATCAGGATTTTGCCTATAATGGGTGATACATTTCTCCTCTGACATTTTCTATTTTATTTATTTAAAAGAAGGCAAGTAACCACCCCCCAAATTGATGTCAGGATCTCCTAATGGGTCCCAACCTGGCGTGCCCACAAAGCTCTTTCCAGCTGGGATTGGCATCAAATGTCTGAGGTCACAAAACTGCTTCTGACAGATTGGAAGTGACATGTCTCATTTCAGCTGTATATAGTAGGCTAACATAAAGTTAAAAAACAAAAAGCTTCATCTCCAAAAACTTTCAATGGCAGCATGTACATTTTAGGGCTTTTGCCTCCCTGCAGGGGTGTGGGACAGAGGAAACACAAAAGGCTATGTAACATGGGGTCACTATTCCCACAGTTTTGATGTCTGACCTTGCTCCCTTCATTCAGTCTTTCCAAAAACACAAACTTCAAAATGGGAAGAAGCTCAGAATGGCACAGGCTCAGCCCAGGTCTCCAGGTCCTTCCACACGCCAAGCAATCCACCCAGCTCCCTCGTCACCACAGATGCTGCGAGTTCAGCCAATGTTCCTTTTGATAAATGCCCTTTGCTAAGATGCAGGTCAGTGTAATTTCCCAAAATGTCAGGAGGAGTGACTGCTCATGGAGGGCTCACTTATTATTTTAAATGCCACCTGTCCCATTCTCTAACATTTAAGGAGTTATTTACAACTTGATTCCACCACACCTGCCTGTGTGTCTGACCTGCCTCTCCCGCCTCCTCTCATCACCATCCGTGCAAGGCTTGAAACGGGATATGATAGCGGCCAGCCATGCTAATGAGTGCTTTTTCCTTTATGTCATGTTTTCAAAGTCATTGATAAAATTTGCCTATTTTGAGGCATGCGGGATTGATCGAGTCCATGTGGCTGCAGATGTTGAGTCCATTTTCAATTTGTTCAGCCAGATTAAAATTCCAGTACTAATGTTTTACACTAACAAGACAGCAGGTTTCAAAATGTCCTCATTTCTCCTCTAACTATTTTGGGGGCATTGGTCTCAGCAGATAAGTTCTGTTAAATAAGCTTTTCAGGAACAAATATTCATCCCTGAGCCTGTTGGAATAATAATAAAAAGGGTAATCGTAATAATATAAGATCATCTACCTAATGCCTCCTCGGTGCCAAGAATGGTGCCTGGTATTCAGCCGCTTCCTATATATAACTATATACACACATATGAATATAGAGTTTTATACATGACTGGTATAAAAACTCAATCCATCCCTACAATTTTGATGTGAACCTTATTCTTGACAAAGAAAGGTGATATTCCTCAGAAATCAGACTAAACTCCAGAAAGAGTAAAGAGCAGGTCCACAAATTAGACCATGCTAACAAAAAAGACCCAATCAAGAAAAGAGCAAGTGAGATGAAGGTATTTCTCAGAAGAGAAGGATAATTGGCCAATGAACACAGGAAAAAATGTCCAACATCTCTGCCCGCTACAGTGATGCAAATTCAGACAACTCTGAGATTCCATCTTATACCAGCAAGAATGATGGTCATCAAGAAATCAAAGAACAATAAATGCTGATGTGGCTGTTATGAGAAGCAGCCCTCCACATCGCTGGTGGGAATGCAAACTAGTACAGCCATCACGGAAAAGGGCACAAAGATTTCTCAAAGTGCTAAAATTAGAAACTCCATACGACTCTGCTACCCCTTCTAGTGTCTTCACCAAAGAGCCCAAAACATCATGATATTTGCAGCCTAATTTTTATAGCATCACAATTCATAGGAGTTAAATCCTGAAAGCAGTCTATATGCCCATCAATAGGCAAATGGATTTAAAAAATGTGGCATCTATGCATAATGGAATACTATTCAGCTATAAAAAAGTAAGTTTGAGACATTTGCAGGAAAATGGATCCACCTGTAAAATATAACAGGAAGTGAAATAAAACAGACACACAAGTTTAAAGATTGTGTGGTGTGTCTTATGAGAGCAAGGTAAATTATAAAAAGCAAAATAAGGCTAGGTAGAAGGAAACAAAGGGATAGGTCTGTTACAAGTAGGAAGGGGCCAGGAGACTAAGAGAAGGCACAAGGAGGAAGAATTAAGATGTGCCAGCTGCAGGAAATTAATAACCATAATTAATGTAATATTATGTCCTAAGCATGAGTTAAAAATAATAATAACTACAATAGTAATGACAGCGAGGAAAGGGGATTTAGACATGGAGGCAGGGAGGTGGGTAGGAAGGGAAGGAACTAACAAAAAAAAAAAAACTTACTCACATGTACCCACTCCCCATAATGAATATAAAATTCATGTATAGTGAGCATATACTAATAAAAAGAACTAAATTAAAGAGAAAAAAAAAAAACAAGAAAGCAGAGGCTGAGAACTTCTGTGGCCTTCCTGACACCTCTCAGTCTCTGTGGCCCGAGGATAGTCTTTCCAGATGTCTGCTCTTCTACCCCTCCCACCTCTTCTCCATTATACTGAGAAACATCACCTTGCCTGAGGCATCCAAAGCCATCTACAAATCAAAGTACCAAAATTACTGAACAAAATGGCTGTAAAATCCCATTGCCAGAACTTCTGACTCAGAATGAGGACTTCTGAAAGTACCGTGAACCTGGCCTCCTTCTTCCCAAAGAACCCAGGAGAACTTGGTCTCCAGCCACTGTGGATGCACGTGCTGATGATGGGCTCGGTGAAGTTTGATTCCTTCACTTATTAGCTGTGGCACACTGGATAAGTCACCTAATTTCTTTTTTTTTTTGTGGAACCAGGGATTGAACTCAGGCCCCTGTGCTTGCCAGGGAAGTGCTTATTCTACTGAGCCATCTCCCCGGCCCCTTAAGTCACCTAATTTCTGTGAGTCTCCATGTCCTCGTTTTGGAAGTAAGAGAGGAACCCAAGAATACCCACCCCACAGCGCGAAGGCACAGGAAAAAGGGAAGTGCTGTGTGCTAAGGGCTTGTTGCTGGAGCTATGATAAACACATGTTAGGTATATTATAGTAACTGTCTTCTTTAGGAGTGCTTAGACCTTTAATTGAAAATCTTGAAGAAAAGAATGTGATACATTTACCACGGAGACAAAATGATCGCCCAGTAACTCAGTCCACCACCCACAACGCCCCCACTCCTCCTCTTTCTCCTCTTGGGCACAGAAGCCATTATCCAGATTTTGTAAAGTTGATAACTGAAGGGTTATTCATCCAGCTGCTGAGTTTCCCTGAGAAACCTAAGCTGTAAGGTCCTAGGCTGGTTCTGAAGTACGCTACTTTGTCTCCAACATCAGCTCTGGGGCTCTCTGCTGTTCAATCCACATAACTGAGAGCTTCCAACCTGCAGCATACCTAATACTCTAAGGGCAAATTGGCTGATTTTTCACCTGGATCTCCTTTCCTCTTCAGTTTCTTCCCTGCCTCTTCCCAGCCCTGGTCTGCCTCTCCCTCATCATTCCACTCAGGATAATTAGATTGTATTTTGCCTGTGAGCTCTCAGGTCTGTCCAGTGATCTCTGCCCCTCCACCCGGCTTCTGCCCAAGGATGTTCTGCAGGGAAAGACTGGAACTTCATGCTTACTCCAATAAATATCTTTCAGCCCTACATCACCAAATTTATGTTATTTCCTGGGATTGCTGTAACAAATGAATACAAACTCCACCAAAACGAATTTATCCTCACATAATAATAAAGGTCCAAAGTCCAAAATCAAGGTATTTGCAAAACCATAATACCTCTGAAGGCTCTAAGAATCATTTTTCCCTTGTTGGCTGATATATGCATAATTACTTATCTCTGCCCCCAACTTTTCTTCTATGTATATATAATTTATAACCTACCTGATAATTTACAACAGTGGCCACGTAAGATGCGAGGACATGTTTTCCACAGCTGGGTAAACAAGTCTTCTGGAGGTTGTACCATTCATCCCATTCCAGGACCCTAATGAGATAATGAGACTCACAGAAGTTGTGACAGGCTTTCCTTCCCTTGTTCAGTTCTCCTTACTTCTTTACCAAACCAGCTAACACAGCATTCCATTCCATGATACAAGCAGAGCTCCACTTCCTTCCTTAAACCCTATATTTTGCAGAAATCCAGTCCTCATACATCAGGTTAGGAAGTAACATGGGAAAAGGAAATGGGCCTCCAGGTAGATAAAGGACTCCTAGTCCCCTCCCACCAAGTGGTCTTCCTATGGTATGAGGAACGCTGTGTGGGAGACACTGGCCATGCCTTTTATTCACTCTCCAGCCAGACAGATGTTAAAAAATGACACTGTGACCACTTTCCACAGTGTATTTATATCCCAACAATGAAATTTTCCATTTTCAAATAAATCTGCAAAGTGTTGAATTAAATAAATTCATGCAGGTTTTCTTTATTAGAGAATTTATCAGAGATCTCAACAGTTAGTCATGAATGGAGGTAAACATAATTTATATTTCCCATATTTTTACAGCTAGAGAATCCCTTGCCTTGGGAGGCATCTGGTCTTCCAAAGCACAATGACACATTATAATATTGGCCACTCTGTGTCACTAAGCAGCAGTCAGGCTATCATAGAAAGAAGGTTTCACACCCACTGGGATGACCATGATTAAAAATAAGTGTGGGTGAGGCTACACAGCAATGGGCCCCTCAGACTTGGCTGATGGGAATGTAAAAGTGTTGTGTCTGCTTTAGAATAAAAGCTTAACAGCTTCCTACAAAGGGCAAATTCACTGCAGAGCCCAGACACCCCAAGCCCTAGAGAGAAAGTAAACATAAATGTCCATCAATTTGTAGCTGAATTAATAAAATGCAGCATATCATTTTAATGTTGTTATCATCTATCAATAAAGAAGAATAAAGCAAGACTGGGCATGGCGGCACCCGTGCCTGTAATCCCAGTCCTTGGGAGGCTGGAAACAGGAGGATCACTCCGAGTCCAATCTGGGTGGTGAGACCCTGTAGACCCTGCACTAAATACATAAAAAAGAATAAAGCACTGATACATGTTACTACATACATGAACCTCAGACACATTATGCTAAGTAAACAAGTCCAGACAAAAAATATCACACATTGTACGGTCCCACTCACATGAAAGTCGAAAAGGAAAATATGGAGAGATGAAGAGCAGATTGATTAGTGACTTCCAGGAGCTGAGCATAGGAATAGAGACTCACTGTAAATGGGCATAACAGATCTCACTGAATGGTGGAAATACTCTAAAATTGGGTTGTAGAGATGGCTGCGTAACAGCATTCTTACCAAAATCATTACCTTGTACACTTAAAATGAGTGAATTTCATGGTATGTAAATTATACATTAATGAAGCAGTGCTATTGCTGATGGATGAAATAAAACTGTATTTACCTCACAATGTGCCTGTCAAGCTAAATAAATGTGAACCACCCTTGTGTGGTCAAAGGAAGATGCTGAGCAGCTATTTGAGAAGTACGGTTTCAAGAGCGACAATTTTCATTGCACTTGAGAAAGTTGAACAAACTGTTTCAAGTACCTGCCTTTTGATCATGCTTAGAAGAAGTAGTGAAGTCTTTCTTACTAGTGAATGTGCCCTCTGTAGAGGTACTTACGAACTAGAAATACTTATGATAAATCCCCAATTGCACTGTGTGGGTACCTGGACGAAACAAGAGCCAAGCCTTAGCATACACGAGAATGGTGGAGTTGATTAGAATTCCAGGACCAGAGTGATAGAAGTTCTGAGGGGGAGAGACTGGGCTCTTTGATCTGTCTGGTTCTACTCTGACTTCTGCCTAATTAGCAAAGCTTTTGAGGCAAACTGATAAGCATTCAGGGCACTGCACGTGTCTGGCCACTGACTAATTAATTAAATTTTGACTTTGAGCAGTGACATTTAATTTGAAAACTTTCTACCATCCATGGATGGATGTGGAAAAGTAGGGCAAAATTTTTTAAAATATTCTAAAGGTGCCATTTCAAATCCAGTTGGTTTAGAGAAGACAAAATGGATCAATGCATTTAAAGAGATGAACGGTGGAGGGGAAACCCTGGAAGAGGACAGGCAGGGGTGGCCCTCCACCAGCTTTTCTGGCTGTCTGGGCTTAGTCACCTGTATGCTCTCTTCTCATGGCCACTGTGTTTGAAATTCAGTGGGCTCCATGGCATCAGCTATTGGACAGAGACTGCGTGCATTGGCCACAGACCAAAAAGGGACAAAACCAGGAATGATCAATGCTAGGAGAATGGCGGGTAGACTCAGCCCATGAACCTGCAGACTTTTATGTGAGCAGCGCTCAGGCCTGAATATGATGGCCCCAAAGCCAAAGGTAACCTGTCCTCTGCTTAAGTACAGCTCAGCTGGACCCCAGTCACACCCACCTCTCTATGCCCTGCCTGGAACTGGCTATGCACCACAAGGCGGAGCTCAGAGAGAGCAACAGAGGCTGTGTGGCACACCTAGCAAGAAACATTTGCTGGCTGTTTCTTGATGGAAAATAATTGCCCACCCGTGGTCTAGATAAAATCACCATTCAGCCTTTGGAGTATGACCAAAGGGACATTCAAAATTCCCTTTTTTATCTCAAAAGATCTCTTTTTATCTGATGAGAAAGAACATTATTTTAGCATCTATTAGCCTGTAACTAGGTCTCTTTCTCAAAGATTACCTTCATCTCAAATCTTTAAGTAGAGGTTCATGTGTTTATAGGTCAGAGGAGGAAACAGAGGCTCAGAAAGCTAACAATTTAAGAAAGTTATAGAACTAGTGTTTGAAATGAAGACTTATTTGCCCTCAACCTCATAGCATGACAATCCTTCTTATGTCAACATTTTGGGGAGAGATTCCCTCAGTAAATGAAACCATCTTTTTTTAGAATGGTATTCAACTGTCATCTCTGTGCTGATTCTACCAGTCCAAACTTGGAGACAACTCCACCTCCGAGCTCTCCTTATCCAAGCAGATCCAAATATCGGGCCATAAAATTTAATAAACCTTTACCAAAGAGTTGAGGACTTCAAAAATTGTTCAGGGAGAAAGTCATTCCTGCCACTAAAGTTACAGCCTCTCTAATAGAAACCCTAAAAATTTAGATCTCTATTTTATCTTGTTCCAGATACAAAAAGAAAGCCCTCTTCCCCCTCTCAGGCCTCCCCATTTTGCATCCCAGGATGGCTGAACACAGGAGCAGAAGAAACTCCAACCGCAGCAGCACAATAGGCCCCACCCTCCAGGTGAGATAGTCAAAGAACTGCTCACGCAATTCTAAAACCCTGTGTTAGCCACTGCTCTGGAGGGACAAAGTCCAGGCCACTATAACTCAGGTTCTGCCTCTAGCCCAAGCTGAAGATGGCAGGCTTAGTCCTGGTTGCCTCCCAGCAACATTATTCTCCTCTCATAACCAAGAAACAAACCATCAGGAAAAGGAACACAAGGGTCCTCATTAACAGATCAGCTTCAAGAATTTCCAGGCTTCAATAATTTTTAGAGAAGAACGTGTTTCCTCCACCTCCATAAAGACACAGTCCTACTGAAAATAATCTCAATTTCCATCACTAAATAGAACTTAAAGCATTTCAGGTTTCTCAGCTTCTGCATTTCTGCTAATACAGTGTTGACCTAGGTTACTAAAAACTCCTGAGCTTTGTGCAAATTAGAAAACAGGGCCCCCCTCCTGGCAGATGTGCTGCCCCACCTGACAGAGCTCAGAGACTTTGTGAGAATCAGCATGAAGCAGGGCGGACACACCCAGAATGACATTCCAGGTTGGTCTGCAGCATGGCTGTTGTGTAGCGTCCAATCTGTCCAGCCATCTGTGACTTGTCCCTGATTTCCCCAAGTAACACGGACCTTTCCCTTTACACCTATTTAATGGAGGGCCCATCCTAACGATTCTTTAGAAATAAATATTGCCTAAAAGAAACCTAAATGAATAGCCATCCTCTCAAGGGAGGTTAAAAACTGGAATTTCCAAAAAGAAATCCAGAAGACCTGAGTTGAGTCACATAGCCAGCTAACTGACAGCTGTGTGATTTGAGCAACTTCCCCAGTCTCCCTCTGGTTTTCATCTGTGGAACAGAGACATGAACACCAGCACTATCACTGTCTCAAAGGTGTTTAAAAATCACTATTAGAGAATATGGTGTGATCACCAAACATAAAGTGGCCTAGTAGGCAGTAACCACACAAAAAGAAGGGGCAAGTGGTGTCATTTATGCTTCTATGGAAAGCCATTTCTCCTGTCCTTGCCACAGTAGTTATCCAACAAAAATCTGACATTACTTGTCCCTGGTTTTCCAAAAAGGTCATTCAAGCAATAAAGGGTTTCCAATGTGGAACCTAATTAGGCCTTAAGCCTCCCCATCCCAACTGATCAATTAGACTAAGCACTCCATCCCCGAAGTGCATAAAATTGAGTTGTCTGCATGCTTTGCTGTTATGGAATGGTTATATATTTTCTGCAGAACTGGTCACACACCTAGGAAGTAATAAAACAATCTTTGATGTCACCACTCTGTCTAGTGATAAGGCACTAGCTCCATGTGTGTGGCTAGGATTCTTAATTGGGGTTGAGGGGAAAGGCCTACAATGTAGGATTCTGTGGGCCACTTTAAAGACTTGCGCGCAACACCCAAGTCTCACCCAGGCTGACAGTGCCTTCCCCTGGTGGGAATGAACATGCAAGCCAACAGCAGGGACTGAGCCAGTTGTTAGAGCCAAATACAAAGCTCATTTTTCTTTGTCAAAGGCTCCTTGCCATCGGAGGAGATGGTAGACATCAGCACAGGAGTTTTCTTAACGACCCACCCAAGCGTAGACAGGCACCCCTCTCCTAGAAGACAAGTTATTAAAAAGATGTATTTTTGAAAGGAGCCGTCTCTGCCTGTAAGTCAGTGTCAGCAAACAGAAGAGGAGGGAAGCAGAGGTGAGGGGCACACCCCTCCCCAAGGGAGGAGCGCTGCCTCCCTGGGCACAGTTTAAGGCATGATCAATGCGCATGTCAAAGGTAGTGATAAGACTCTCGGAGCTTATCAAGAGCTGAAGCTCTGATGATGGAGTTCACATGTGGCAGGAAGATAAGCGGAGCTAGGCTCTTCTCTCCCTCTCTCCTCTCCCCAAAGACCCTGTTTTAATTTCCCACTCTGCATGCTACATTTTCGGTCCCAAGGGAGACCATCTAGCCTCATTCAATTCTTTTTCTAATCTCAGTGTAAATGTTTCTGTGATTAGCAGATGCTGACCTCCTCCATGTTATTTGGGGAAATAATGTGCAAGTCCGTGTCAGGATCCAAAATGCAGCTGACAGTTTTGGGAAACGCTCTGAACAACTGACAGCAGAGTGGTTAAGAAACCGAATGGGGTGCTGAAAGTACATGTTTGTCTCTGTCACAAATACACTTTAGGAGGCTGTATAAGTCACATCACCTCCAAAGAATGAAGTCACCTCTTGGATAAAACAGCAGGCAATAGTCTATGCCAGCCCAAACCTTCCAAAACCACCCAGCTGCACCCCCCACTCTAGTGTTACCATCAGATCACTATATATCATTGAAAATGCCTTAGCTGGGGCTGTGTAACAGAATGCCAGATTCCGGGAAGCTAAGACCACAGCCAAGGCCAAGGGGCCAGCTGCTTCATTTCTTGGCAAAGGTGCTTTTCCTGGCTTGCAGACAGTTGCCTCCTCTCTGTGTCACCACAGGGCAAGAGAAAGTACATTCTAGTGTCCTCTTCCTATGAGGTATGATCAGAAAAATACAGTGGATACTTAAATGTATAAGAGAGCTAAAGAGATAGCTCAGCAGTCTAAGTGCCTACGTGGCAAGCACAAGGACCTGGGTTCTATTCCTGGTACTGCATGCTCTGCTGGCTCCGCACCGAGCTGGCCACAGAAACTGGACATGTTGGTGCACTCCTGTAACCCCAGAGCTTGGAAGGCTGAGACAGGAGGATCACTATGAATGCAAGCTGCATAGTGAGACCCTGTACCAAATAAATAGAGTTTTTAAATGGTTTAAAAAAGAATTATTATAGAAAAAACAGGGGCTAGGGATCTGGCTCTGTGTGCTTTTTCCAGCAACCTGGAAGCCCTGGATTTGGTCCTCAGCACCAAAACCAATAAATAAACCTCCTAAAAAATAGTTCAATATAACTCAGTTGTGCCCCCAATTTTCTGATTAAGGAGATTATGGAATCAAGGAAATTAAAGGAATGTGATCAATGAACCTTAGTGTGCCTAAGGAGAGTCACATGGAGAGAAAACTTTCTCTCAGGCTTTCACACACAGCAAATTGGTCAAGCAATGGTCGTGACTCATCCACATGGCTGACACTGACCAAGGATCTTCAAAGTGTGGTACAGGGTTACAGGACAAACCCTGAGGGTACTTGACTGACTGACCTTATCAGAGACAAAAGTTACATTTCTTGTTATATAGGTCTCACTTTATCTTGGTCTTCATCATGCAACAGAAAAGTATAAAAATGAGGTATACAAAGTAAAGCCATATTAATATGCTGAGCTGTAAAAGGCTCAAGTTAACAACTTATGCAGATTACCCATTACTATTGCGGACTGCTAGACTATGTTGGATTGTTTTGCTGAATTCATACACCTATAGTATTTAGATGCCAATGGAATACCCATCTCTGATAGGAATAAACAAAAAAGAGGCTACAAGAGAAGGACCATTTTGTATTTGTATATACAGAATATTTAGGATAGATATACAGCTACTTTAACTTAACTCAATGAGAAGATTTGTACTAAAAGTGTTTGGACAGGATATCCTGTCTGCTTCTTACATTATGAACAATCACTAGGAAGATAACAATGTACAATGTATTAATTATTGAAACTGTCCTACGAATCAGCTTTGAAACTATCTCATTGATATTTGTTTCACAATAAAAAAAAATTTTAAAAATACTTAAAAAAAAAAAAAAAAGAATAAAAGGCTGGAAATATGTAGAGAGCAACTGAAGCTGTAAATTGATCACATGTGTGTGGTGAGGCAAGCCTGATGCGAGAACAGAGTCCAAGAGGCAAGCTGCTTCAGTACAGAGAACACCAGGCATTGAGACTATCCAAGCAATGGGTGGCTAGGCAAAGCTGTGTCATGTGACACCAACACATCAAATGTATAAATAAATGCCCTGTGTATTTGGGCAGTTCCTTTCCATCAGGAGAGAGAACTCCACCTGTAAAAAAAAAAAAAAAAAAATTCAACCAAAAAAATACAGTAAAATCAAAAAAGACCAAAAACAATCAAGGTAACTACAGAAAAAGCACACTGGATTGAATCCCCCCTCAAAATACTCCCCCCTACTGTGAGTATTTATCACTCTTGCCACTTTCTGAAGAAGTTCTGGAACTCCTCTTTCCTGTGTGTCCTTAGTCACACTATCTTGCTGCTTGGGATATAGGAAGTATGATATAGGACCTGAAGATATTCTATATAATATAAGGGAAATATAATTCTTAACCTGCTAGATGTCTAATACACCACTCATATTCTCTAAAATCAAAGAATGAATTTTAGGAACAACAGAGGTAAAGAGTAGGAAGTGTTTATTGAAAGAAAGATAGCTTCTGCCTAGGAAAGACAGAAGGGGTCCTGAGTGGTTGGCCCAGAGATCCTGTTTCTCAAGGGAGTTGTATAAAGGAAAGCTGTAAGGTAAAGGAGGTATAAAGTGAGACAAAACTATAACCAACTAGTAAAATTACAAGAATAGTCATTTATGTATCACTGATGGGAAGTCACAAAGTGGGTTTGAGGTGAAACTAAACTATGGTCAACCAATAAGATTACAAGTATAATCACTTGGGTAATATTGATTAAATGGGAAGGCAAGTCATATAGCAAATGTACAGGGACTTTTCCTGGAAGGGATGGGCCAGGGAAGTTTTGGTCCACCACCTGACATGACTGCTGGCTGTTCATCCTCAGGGGAAGTGTGTGGGTATATTCCCCTGCCCTGAGGCCTGACATCCAATGAATGCATCTCTAGCCACAGTTGTCTTCCACGTTGACGTTTCCAAGGGCCCAGTCCAGTCTGACTGCCTGTATTTCTAAATAACTTAGCTATCCATAATTTCTGGATATACTGGGTTGATTCAAAACACTTACCTTTCATGGTTATTTTTTAATTTTTTGTTTTAAAGAGAATAAAAAATAAAGAATTTCAAAACAAGATGATAAGGAAATTAATGGTTATTAAATTGTACGTTGTTATCTTCAAGTAGTTGTTCAGATTACCAGGAATAGGCATGTAAGATTGGTCAAATAATATAAACATTAGCTGTCCCTTTCAATGAACTAATAGAAATTAGTAGTATCATTATCTTAGCTACCTTCACAGTTATTTTGGATTAGAGGAAAGCCAGAGACTGCAAGTGCCAAGACTGCTGAATAAAGCGGGTAAGGCCACAACATGATATATTTATGTGTCTATCTTTTCATTAGATTGCATATGCCAATAATATTTACTCTATTTATCACACCTCATAAAGATACTCATGAAAGAGGACTTCCAGAACTGCTTCAGAAAGTAACAGTAACAGTGGGGTATGTGTATTCAAAATAAGCAGAAGCATTTTCAGTGAATTGACAACAATGTGAGTTTTACCATAATTTGTTTTAAGAACTCACAATGTATGTCAATAACACCTCACATCAGGGTGCTATCCTCATGTAAATTGAGCTACCTCCCAAAGCCCACCACCTAATGCCATCACATTGGGAGTTAGGGCTTTAATATATACACTTGAAGTACAGATAATTCAGTCCAAAAGGGGTACCGACACTTCCTGCAAGTCCTTGAGTCCTCTGGAGTCTAGATTGGAAGCAAAGGTCACTGCGCATCTCTACCTCTCCTGCTTCCAGTGCAGCAGAAGCTCCAAATGCTGCCTGCTTTCCCAAGGCAAGCTTGTGGGTGCCCTTTGGTTGGCCGTACACTGTGAACATGCTCCCAGCTTCTCAGCTTCAGTCTGTCTCATGTTTCCTTGATCTACCACTTTGTATCTGTTCCACCCAAGCTTACCCATGTCAAGAAGAGTATCTGCCTTAGTTTCCCTACTTAAGGTTCCTGGGCATTCTGCCATGACTAAGTGGAAGGAGTTGCCTGGCACTGACAATGATGCTGACTGAGGTTACGCTGGGGCTGAGACAGGAAAAGAACTGTGACCGATTAGTAACATCTGCCATGGATGTCACACAAGAGACAGCCAGACAGTTGTCATCCCAGACTGAAGAACCTCAGCCAAGGTTCTCAGACACACCTGCACATCAGAGTGAGTGGAAGTGTGTATTCATTTCTCCTAGCTATCAACATTATTACCTTACAGTCACTCTTACAGTGACCCAGAAAACTTGCACCAATTTTTATGCCCAACATCAGATTTCAAAGACTCCTCTAAATGTTTTAGGCAAGGATAGGATGAGATCAAGAAAGTGGCCTTCTTAGTGTCGGTGAGATAGCTCAGCAGATTAAGCATCTGCTTTGGCAAATGCAGGGACCAGGGCTCGATCCCCAGTCTGGCATGCTGCACCAGCCCTGCTCCCTGAGCATGCTGAGCCAGGTGACCGAGTCTGGGCCTGGTGGTTCACAACTGTTGTTCCAGTGCTGGGGAGGCTGAAAGCAGGTGGATCACTACAAGCCAATGCTGGGTAGTGAGACCTTAAAAAAAAAAAAACGAAAGAAAGTGGCCTTCTTGTCATGGGTCAGCAGCTTCTGATATTTTTTTTTAATGTATGAGTTGTCATGCCCACACCCACTGTGCAGCTCACAACTTGCCCTCTAGTCCTGTGGTCCCTTGAGCCAGGTTCTGTATGGTACAGTCCAATGCTTTCCTCCACTGAAGCCAGATACAGTGGCAAAACAAAAATAGCACTGGATAAAATCTCCCCCACACGTAGCAAGTGCACACACAAGCTGCAGCCAGAGCACAGGCCCCCCATGGCAGAGTGACGACTGGCACACCCTTGGTGGTGTAATCTCTCTTTTTTGTATATGTGTGCACAAAAATGAAGGGTATTTTAAAATTGGTAACAGTATATTTCAAGAAGATAAAAACACCTAGGAACTCAACCATGTCACTGTTTTGGAAAACTGCCAGCTTTTTTGGGTAAATTTTTTAGGGATGGAGGGGTCAGAAAATTATGGTGTGTTATGTGATAAAAAACATTCCTAGATTCAAATGCTGCAAGATGGAAGAGAACTATGATGCCTAGATTCAAATGCTGCATCATTTCTATCTCAAAATTTGCTTTCACTTGTTTTTTTTTAAACTTATTCTTACAAACTACTTATCTTGATTTTTTTATAGTACTCTCTGAGTCCATAAAGTGCGCTCTTACTTTTGTGTTTGCATGTGTGTCTCTATGGGCTAATGTGTATGTGCTAAATGGCTTACAGCAAATGTGTATAAGTGCAGTATACAGCCTCTTTGCCCTACATAACAAATTCATTTGCACAGTGGATGCAATGGAATTGTAGATTTCTTAATACATTTTAAATAAATTGTACAGTAAAGAATAAAAATAAATGTATGAGTTATTTCTAGTTTTCCATTTGACTTTGATTTTTAATTAAAAAGTGTATATATTTAAGGTATGTAACATGATGTTATGACATACATACACACAATGAGGGATTACTACAGCCAAATAAACTGGCATACGGGAGTCCTCACGGCCTTCTGTGTGTGATACAGCCTGAAGTCTCTGCTCTCAGCAAGTTCACACACTTAGCCTCCCCCTCTGAAGGTAAAAATGTTTTGAAACCTTCAGCAGATGTCTGAAAGTAGAGATTGTGGAAAATCATAGATGTGCTATATTTTTCGTATACATGCATACTAACAGAAAAGTTTAATTCATAAATTAGAGTAAGAAATGATAGTAAAATAGAACAGTTTGCTGTATTAAAAGATACTTAAAAGTGTTTATTTCTGAAATTTTCCATTTAATATTTTGGGATTATGGCTGACCACAGTAATATATATCATATTGGTGGTTTCAATCTCCAACACCACACAAAAGGATGTACAATATAAAATTATTAACTATAGCCATCATGATATGACTGGACATCTAAACTTACTCATTCTTATTCATAAATTATCCTTTAACTGTCCTTGTTACCTCCGTGCACAAAGGCCTGACTCCATAGACGTCCCCAGAGAAGGGCTTTCTCAGGCCAGGCCAGGCCCTTGAGCCCTGCTACTCACACATGAGAGAGGAGAGCCAGGGAACTCTGCCCGAGAAGCCACACCAGCATGAAGTTACTTCCAGAATTTTCCAGTGGATCAAAGCCCACTGGCCCAGTCTGGCCTTGCTTGGTGACAGCTCTGCCAGGCATCCTCCCTTTCCCATCTTAGGAGCTCACCCTCCTCTCCCAAAGTCCAAGGGTTACTTCCCAAATATACCATCAACCCTGTGATTGTCATCCTGACGTCTGCTTCTACAGAAAACAGACCCAAGGCAATGAGTTCAGAGACCATTTCAGATGCAAACTACGAAAGATCCTAGTCGAGCCAATGTTAGAAGCAGAAACAACACTCTCCTTCAGTTTCTTCCCTTCAAGCCTGCCATTCAGGGTATGGATGAGTCTGTATTTGCATAGCGGTTTCACCTTCTCAAAGCACTCCCCCCCTGTAGATGTCCCTTTGATATTTACAAGGGATCTCCAAGGTAGAAGAGACAATAGCATTACCCTTCTAGTAAAGGAGATCAGCCCCCAGGAGTAGGAACAGGGCAGAGTCATTTGCTCTGAAGTACAGGAGATCACATAACACCAGATTAGGGGCTCACAATGAGAACACTTGGTGATGGTGGTCATTTTCTCTTTCCACCCTTGGGCAAGAGATTGTTCCACAAGAAAACTGCCGTCCAGTGTCAGTTACAGTTTACACCTAGGTGTCCCCTTGAAGCCTCATAAGCTCATTAGTGGGGCTTTGGGGAGGTGATTGGATTGTGAGGAATGACACTAATCAGTGGATTACTGTACAGTGACGTTGGGAGGTGAATCTTGGTCTGTGGCCATAGGTCATGGAAAGAGTGACCTGAAAGGGTGCATCTCCTCTCCACGGCCCTTGATGTCTCTCCCTGCCTCCCTCCTCCATGCTATAAGCTGTTTCTCCCCTGCCAGGCCCCTGTGCTATGGTACCCTGCCTCAGAGCCAGCTGATTTGGACTAAAACATCTACAACCTAAAATAAACCTTTCCACCTTAGAGTTAAGGGTATCAGGTATTGCGTCTTGGGAACAAGAAAAGTAACTAAGACCTTGATGGGAAAGACAACCCCAGACAGCGCTGTTTGCTGACCAAGAGCTGGCCAGTGGTGCTCTAGTCCTGATCTCCGATTCACAGGGCCCAGCATTACCACAGCAAGGTGGAAGTAAATGGACTCCTCTAGTACAAGGATTCAATGGCTCACAGTGTTCAGAGTGTAGGAGTTGGTGGTTCTCAAACTTCAGCATGCATCAGAATGACCTGCTGAGGTTGTCAGAACTCAAGGGCATTGTTGGGCCCACCTCAGAGCTTCTGATTCATTAGGTCTGGGCTGGACCTAAGTATCTGCATTCTACAAGTTTCCAGGTGGGGCCAAAGATGCAAGCCTGGCAACCACACTCTAAGAACCTCTACTCTGAGATGGTGCTATCCAAATTTAAGGTGCACAGAAGAGCCTTGGACTATACGTAAAAAGCAGATGCCAGCTTTGGAGGTCCAGCCTCTGCTTCTAACAAGCTCTGGATGACCCTAAGGCTACCAGTTTGTAGACTCGCTCCAAATAGGTTGTCTCTGGGCAGGATATTCAACTACATCTAACATCCAGGCCACTAACCAGCTTATTAGAAATGCAAATTCCAAAACGGAGACTGCTTCAATCTGTTTAGACTGCTGTAACTAATTTCTTTAGGCTGGGGGCCTCGTAAAGAACAGAAATTTCTTTCTCTCTCTCCTAAGCTGCAAAGTCTAAGATCAAGGCAATGGCAGACACAGGTCTGTTGAGGGCACTTTTCCTGGCCATCTTTTGGGTATACCCCACATGTGGAAAGAATAAGGATACTTTCCTAGGCCTCTACAGTAAAGGCTGGAACTCCTCATGACCTCACCCAAATCACTACCATCTCCTGACCATGGTCATCATCACACCAGGGAGTAAGTTGCAACATGTGAATCTGGGGCAAACCCTGCTCACAAGGAGAAGGCCAGAACTTGGCTTTGGATTGACAGTCATCACAATGGACATCAGCTGGACTCCTGCTGACCCAGGGGGAGAGGGGCCATCATTGGTGGGTGCCTCTGAGGATATCCATTGCCCCTTGCCTCCCAGCAGAAAGAAGAAGATAGGGAAAGGGAAGAGAAGGAAAGAGGAAGCTGCAGTGATGTTCAGGATGGCATCTGGGGTGATGTAGAAATCCACAGCAAATGCTGAGCAGCTTGCAGACTGCCTGGCCTGGGACTTGCCTCTCTGCTTCTTTGTGTGCTTTAGCTGGGAGCCATGAGCACAACAGGCTCACGCGGCACTCCACGTTCAGTTGTTCCAAGTGACTCAGGTCGCTGGGTGCTGCTTCTTGTCAACAGCAGAGAACATTTTCTGCTTCCAGAACTGTGGTACAATCACATTCTAACTGTCATCCAGTGCAGAAATGGCTTCATGCTCAGGTACAGTGGCACTTCCTGCATGACTGGCGAGGGTCATGCCTGGGTCAAAGAGGCACAGAGATCATGAAAGGCAGATGGATCTTTTCATCCGCACCTGGGAAAGAGTGGAAACAATCCTGGGAAAATGAGCTCCAAGGAACAGACCCAGCACCCAGGGGTTCTCTGACCTCACAGTTGGAAAAAAAAAACAAAACTTAAAAATGTGGATGGCGATGTGGAGGACCTGGGGCTGAGGACAGTGCTATATAAGTCATCTATTTTCGTTCCAGAGACTCCAATCAGTCTGTCACCTTTTATGTTGTTGAGAATAGAAGCTTTCATCAAGTAGGGAAAGTGGTATTAATTTATTGATCCCAAGTATTTACTTTTTTACCTTAGAGAAAAAATTTTTTTCAGATTTGACTTAGCATAACACACAAATCTCTACATATCAGTTACTGGACCAGTAAGCTGATGTGTTCCTCCAGCCACTCTACAAAATGAATGTCATTATTTCCATTCTGTAAAGCAGAAAGTTTTATAAAAGTTGAAATCAATTATCCAGAGCCACACAAAAGCAGGAGTGGCAAGGCACGTGCTGAACCCTGGCTGCATAAAGCCACTGTGAAGCTTGTGATCTATCTTAGCTTACCCTTGGTAATAAAATGCAACTGCTTTTTTTTTTTTTTTTGGCAGAACCAGGGATTGAACTCAGACCCTTGCGCTTGCCAGGGAAGTGCTTATTCCACTAAGCCATCTCCCCAGCCCCATAAAATGCAATTGAAGTAGGTACAGCAGCATGCACCTGTGATCCAGCACACCAGGAAGCTGACATCCTGCTGGAGGTGAGCCTGCTGGAGGAGCTGGGTCCCTGGGGCACACAGGCCTGGCCCTTCTCCTTGGCCCCTAGCCCTCTGTTTCTTTCTTGCTCTCTCTCTGCTTCCTGGTCCCCATGAGGTAAGCAGCCCTTCTTCACCACCCCTTCCACCATGCTGTTTCCACCTTGAAGCCAGCCCCCCACAGACTGAAGCTTCTGAAACTGTGAGCCCAAACCAACCCCTTTTCCTTTAAGGTATGCATGCCGATGACAGAAAGCAGCCCAATAGAGAAATGAAACCATGTGCCAACAAAAGATGTGGGTTCCCAGCAGTGTTACATATGGTGACATCAAAGTGGAAACAGACCTAATGTCTAGCATTAAACAGAAAGCGAGACTGAGACAAAAGGAGGTAAGTAACATATAAGCAATAGCAAATGCACAATGGAATGCAGCTCAGTAATCAAAGTGAACACGATGAACCTCAGGAGCACGCTCTGTGGAAGATGCAGGGTACGAGAGCTCACACACAGTGTGCTTTTGTGTTAAATGTGGAAAACACATACATGGCTCGGAGCGGCAGCCACCACCACAAATAAGCACAGCAAGCACCTTCAGGGTGTGGTCGTGCACTCGGTTGCCTTGTGCTGGTAGCTACACAACACTGTAAAACTACTAAACGTCACTAAGACATGTACATTAAAAGGGGAATCTTATCATATATGCATTAATCCTCTAGAATCCTACAGATATGGTGACCCACATCTGTAATCCCACCACTCAGGAGGCTGAGGCAGGAAGATCATCAAGAGTTTGAGGCCAGATGGAGCTTTAAAAGCGAATTCAAAGTTAACCTGAACTACAGGGTGAGAGCCTATCTCAAAAATAAAAATAATAACAACATGTGATGTCTAAAAAGCATTACCAAAATAGTAAATAATCGGCTGGCAAATGGCAACATGACAGACCCTTGGCAAGATGACCTGATTTACCTCCTGCCTCACTGCAGATGCTGTGCTGTCCCTTCCTGCCCTGGGACTCTGCTGTCAGTCAGCCCCAGCTCAGCACTGGGAAGTATTTGCTGAATGGAGAACTATGAATTCACAACCAAGAGACCAAGTTCTAGGTAAGAGGCAGAGGTGGACTCAAATCCTACTATTCTGCAAAACCACTAGCTCTATACTTTCAGGACTCAAAACTATGATTAGTGATAACATGTGTGGTAGGCACTGATGCCTGGCTTCGCCAGCACCCACTTCAACCCCCCTTCCTTCTGCCACTTGGCACTCTAGCAACTGGGCAAAGTTAAATATTGACTTTCTCAGAGCCCTGTGCAGGAAGGCATAGTCCTAGTAATGAAATATTACATGAATTTATATGTGCAAAAAGGAGTGGTTCTGAGAAATATTTTTGCTTGACTGATAAAAGGAACAACAATCTCATCATAAAATGGAAATTATCATAATAATAACAAGCAATTGCTACATATTCCCTGCAACCAGGATCCACCACCGGCAGGCTTCCATCCCTCCCTCCAGGCAGCTCTGGCCTAGCTGAAGTTCCCACCTTTTTGCTGTGCACCAGGTCCTGCTCTGTGCTCTAACAGATAGAATGTACAGATGGGATGTCACATGCTACCTCTGTCCTGAAACAGTGCATGGAACAGAATCCTCCCAGAAGTGCTGGGTGAGTGGGGGGGTGGAGACACACAGCTGGGCCTGGAGTTGACAGAGCCAAGCTCACCAAGGACACCTTCACTGCAGCCTCAGAATCCCACGAAAGTCTTCCCAGGTCCCTATCCATGAACACAGTACACAAACTACTGCATCCAACGGTCATTTGTTGCTTAGCATTTGGTAGCAAATCCAGTGAGAGAGTCACTGTGATACTCTAAAAATGAAAAATGCAGATCTACACACAAATATTTTAGAACTCAAGACCTTTCTCTTTTCTGCATTCCAAGATTTCTCTTTTGTTCTGTCAGGGAACAGTTTGGTTTTCTTTGTTGATGATTCTGGGGTTTGGATTTTTGTTTCTTTTTGCTCAAGTGGCTACTGGTTGAATCTGAGTGTTTCTAATGCTGACCAGGGCAGTCTGGATAACTGCTACTACTGCCACAAGCTCCTTCAGAGCTTGATCTTTGTAAGTGAAGCTTCACAATCCAATGAAAGGGGCACTGTTAATCTTATCATTGTCCTTTTACATATGAAGGCATGTAGCTTTAGAGAATTCTCTCTCTTCCCTAGGTCACTAGTTGTTATGGTTTAGATCTTAAATGTCACTCCAAAGTTTGGTAAATGGCAGGTGATCAGACTGTGGGATGCTATACTGGTCCATGGAGGAGCCTACTGTGGGAGGTGGAGCCTGGCCAGACATGGTCACTGGAGACATGTCCCCTGCTCCTTTTCTCTCTGCTTTCTGGCTCCTGAGGGAGAAGAAGCTGTCTTCCACCAGGTCTTTCTACCATGTTCTTTTCTGCCAGCTGACCATGGTCAAGTCCCCTATAATCTATAAACAAAAAACAAACCTTTCTCTTCTGAGCTGTGGGTTTTGAGCATTGGGTCTCAGTGACAGTAGAGTGGCCAAGGCAGGAGGTGTGGATCCAGGATGCAAAGCCAGCAAAGGTAACCCAACCCTTTAGCTGAGTGGGATTGAAATAGGAATGAGAGACAGGAAGGGTAGAAGGTGCCCTCCTCCCTAGGGAACAGCTGAGGGACCAAGCAAAAGATCCAGCAAGGTACAGAGGGGACACAAAAGGAGATTTCTGACAGACAAGGATTTGGAGAAGAGAGGCTGGTTCAGGGAGGTTCAGGAGGAACAGATTACTTACTGCACAGCAAATTGAACCATTGGAAGGAACTGAATGCTTCTGCTGGTCATTCTGCATATCCTCACTTTTTAGCATTGTCAAGAGATACAACTGTGACTGAACTGGCATTCAGTGTGAGTGAAGGGTGACAGAAGGGACAACCATGGAAACAGTCCTCACCTTGGTGCTGCTGTGACTCTTCCCATTCCATTTGTTTTCTGTAGCTCCTGAGGGGCTGCCTCATGTCTTTGACTCTCCTCTTCCCTAAGGAGATCTGAGTGCATTCCAATCACCTCTCAAATGTCTCTTCACCTCCTCAGTTCCACAGTCACCACACCAGGTCCAACCAGCTACCTTCTCCTCCCCAGGCTACACCAACAGCCTCCTCATCTGTCCTTGCAGCTTGTGTTCCCCATGCCTGCTTCTTACCCAGATAGTGCCAAGGGCTGGAAAAACCCCTGCCTCTCTTGTGGAGACTTCCAGAAAAGCAATATGCATACATGAGTATTGCGTGTAGCCAGATCAAAGTTTACCTACTACAACTATCGTGTGCAAAGCCAGCAAGCTCTATACTCTTAAATTCATCTTGTCCTGTGCCCTATCCTACTGGGTAGTAAGAGTAACATGAACCATGCACTACACAGCCTGATCTTAGGAGGTTTATGTTATTTTATAGTTAGTTCTGACTCTCTAGGATAAATATCCAATCATATCAAATGTTCTAATTTTACACCAGAACTGTCTCTTTATAGATGACACATGGGTGCAGTGACAGTATCCCCAGAGAAAGACTCGGGTCGACCAGTTACCTAGGAACTTTTCTGGGGCCTGCAACAGCACAGCCAGATTGATTTTATCCTGCATCTCTTTTGACATTGGGAACCTTGCTAGAACTGTGGTTGGATTCTGTGGCTCTGGCCACTTGTCTGTGCTTACCAATGCCCTGTCCACTGAGGCCTACTTTCTCTGACTCCAGTGGAAGGCCACAAGTTCTCTCAGGATTTTTGTATGTACCTTTGGGGACAAAGACTGCAAGGAAACTACCTGCCCAGGAACCCACCCACAAGTCTCCTCTAAACTCAAGTAGGTATCTCAAGATTGGGGAGTGAAAACATTCATAGCAATGCAGGCAATGAACAAAGGCCCCCAGCCTTCTCCTCCAGTCACTAGCCCTACTCCTGTTGGCACAGAAGAGCTGGCCATGACACACATACTCCAACACTTGTCATCTCCATGCCTCCACTTCCTCTCTGGCCTCTTCCATGGCTCCTTGGAGGACCAGAGTAGCTGCCTGTATGTCTGAGGCACTTTCTTCAGCACCTGGACACCATGGCCTCTTGGAAACTGGCATCTACTCACTCAGCTTGCTTTTTGGTGTTCCAAATTTTTTAGAGTAGAGAAAGAAAGAGCAAACGGATGCACAAACATCTTTAAGCCATAACCAAGTTTGGCTAGGAAGATAATTATCTTGCTGTTTCCTGAAGAAGGAAATGTAAGAAGGGCTGTTTTCCATCTCAAGGTTGAATTCCACAAAGCCCTCTCTCTCCAGAGGGTAATAAGCCTCATGGCTTAGCTTTTATAACCCAAGGGATGCCAGTGAAGAAAGAAACTACTTATGATGGAATGATTAATCATATTTGGTATGAGCAGAGTATTCCTGTGGTTGTGTGTGTGTGTGCTTGTTCTACACCAGGGGCCTGCAAATTGGGGCTCACAGTGTCTCCTGTTTTTTTGTCTTGTAGTTTTTGTTGTTTTTAGTCCTTTTAAGTGCTGGGGATTGACCCAGGGCCTTTGCATTGAGCTTTGTTTCCAGTGCTTCTTTTTTATTTTGACACAGGTTCTAGTTAAATTCCTAAGTTACCTAGGTTGGGTTTGAACTTGTGACCCTCCTACTTTAGCTTCTAAGAATGTAATGGATTATAGGTGTATGCCACTATGCCTGTATTTTTATCTTTTACTATATTTACTCCCAGTTTAAAATATTATGTTGAAGTAGACATAACATGAAGTTATGAGTAGTTACCATCTTAAGTATTTTAAATGTACAGGTTGGAGCCACTAACATACTAAATGTTGACCTTAAGTGTGCACAAATAGCATCACCGTCCATCTCCATTTCTCAACTTGCAAAACAGAAACTCTATACTGATTATGCAATAACTCTTCATTTCTCCAGACCCTGAAAATCACCATTCTGCTTTCCATCTCTATGAATGTGACTACACTTAAACACCCACATAAGTGAAATCATATGTGATATTTATCTTTTTGCATCTGGCTTATTTCACTTAGCAAAATGCCATCCAAGTTCAGCCATGCAACAGCATCTATAATAATTTCCTTCCTTTTTAATATTCAGTAATAGTCCATTATATGTATATTCCACATTTTACTGATGGACTTTTCCATTGAGGGGGGCTTAGGTTGTTTCCCACATTTCATTCATTGTAAATGACAATGCTGCTATGAATCTAGATACAAAAGTAGCCCACTCAAAACCCACATTTAATTCTTACCCCCACTTTTCTGTATAGTCATTAAGCCAAAAAATGATTCTTATATTTTTCCCTGGTTGAAAGAAGAAAAGCAAAAGAATATTTGATGAAATACAAAAAACAATTCTGAAATTCAAATTCTAAGATGCATGAAGAGTTTTACTGGCACACAGCCACAGCACTTCTTTATGTCTGGAGTGGTATCCTTCACCTGATGAGGGCCGAGAACATACAGACCCCAAAACCTAAAAGAGCTACTCTCTGGCCCTTGAAGGGAAGATTTCCCATCCCTTCTCTATCCTGGTCAAAACTATATTCTTCATGAAGACCATGGCATATCATGTACTCGATTCTATTTCATTCTTTTTATATCTTACTTCTAATAGTCAAGGATTATAAGCAATACCACAAAAATATTCTTAGACATCTAACTTTGTATAGAAGCTGAATTCCTCTGCAGCCCCTACCCATCTACACACACAAAACTGCATGAACTCCCTGAAGCCAGGAGCCTTGTCTATTTATATTTATGGTCTCAGCGTAGAACAAAATAACAACAATGGCTGATTGCTTTCAAAAATTACATCTCATTCTCAATGTAAGATTAAAGCAGACTCAGAATTCCTTCAAAATGTTGAACATGGTTCAAACAAAGGGAGTTGAACTTCAGGAAATCCTGCATCTTTTAGCATAGAAATCCACCTTCTGCATTATTCTTTATATGCATATCTGTCTACTCTGCCTCCCTCTTCTCAGCAATTTGAGTTATGTTTAGCAACCATTCCCCAAGATAGCATATTCCACTGTGACAAGATTTAATTAAACTTCCAGCAAAATAATTAGCAAGGCTATCTTAAAAGACTATTTTAAAATACCAGAGTGATACTGAGGAGCAAATAGAGTTAACACTGTCATCAGAGATCAAAGCCATCAGAAGACGTGACTGAAAAGTTAACCTCCAGCAGCCGCCTAATGAAGAAGTACACACTGGAACAGTTGTGATATCTTCCCTCTCGGGTCCCATCGACAAATTCATTTGACATGGAAAATTTCCCAGGGGAAGCTTAAAAATGGTAAATTTCCATTAATTACATAGCAAAGGATGTTCTCTTCATAATTTATTGTCCATTTGGAGACTTTGGAGGAAGCTGAAGCTCTCTCTTATTATACAGATGACCCTTCTTTACTTGGGGAGGCTGGGGGGTTGGTGAGCTGCTCCTTCACTACCATGAAAGTTGTTTGGGGTGAAGCACTTCGTGAAATTTCTTTGGGGGTGGTGCCAGTGGTGACTTTCTTGACGCTGGTCCCCAGAGTGATGGTGACAAGAAGTGGTGATGGAGTGGTAACAATTCTAATGAAACTAGCTGCCAGTCTGGTACCCATTCCTGTCCACCAGAACTCTTTGGAAGGATGAAAAAGCTCAAGGTTGCTTTCAAAAATTACATCTCATTCTCAATGTAAGATTAAAGCAGACTCAGAATTCCTTCAAAATGTCGAACATGGTTCAAACAAAGGGAGTTGAACTTTAGGAAATCCTGCATCTTTTAGCACAGAAATCCACCTTCTGCATTATTCTTTATATGCATATCTGTCTACTCTGCCTCCCCTCTTCTCAGCAAATGACTTAGGCTTGAACCTGTTGTCCACCACTTGGTAACACTGAAGGTACCAGGAAGTACCTTTTCCCCTTCAGGATTCATCACTCACCTGTATGTGAGGTATCACTTGTTTTGAACCAGTATAGGGGTAGCAAGTGGGACTGAAACACTCCGTGTGACAGTGAGAAGAGTGAGTGTCCACAGGAACTGTGTTATGTGTCCCTTTCACTGTCCTCCATGAGCACATCTACCCCTACGGAGCCCCAAGTGATCTACAAGGGGAAGCAATAAACAAAGAGTCCGGCACAGAGATGTGGAGGCTCGCTTCTTCCTTGCAGATCTATAGTTGAATGTGGTACCTTAATTGGGCTCCTTGTGTTGGGCATATATTTATGAAGATTTATTTACTCTTTGGAGATGTAGACTGAACTACTTTTCAAGTAGCAGTAGCCAATTACTGCTCGTTTAAGTTTCTCGTGTACTTGGAGAATTCCAGTTGTTATTAGCCCCTATGAGACATTAATGTTGAACATTTAAATACTCATGTGTTGAACATACTAAGTACCTTCAGAGCCCGTAGCAATGTCTTCTCCAGCTTGTGAACAAGGGATGAAAGGGCCATAGGTATTTCCTGGGCCTGCAACCTATTTTTTACATCTTCTCTGCCTCACCCCCTCCAAGTTACTGTCACCCTTCTCAGCAGCAGCAACTGCACCCCCAGTCAGAGGCCTCCACGCTCTGCACCCTCAGCCCGCAGTGACACACGCGCCTTCGGGAGCACCTCACTGAGTGGGTGAGTGCATGCAAAGGACCCTGCTTGCTCCCCCGAGTGCAGTGACTCTTTACTGAATGGCAACTAAGGGATTCTAAGCTTTTGGTTCATACTCCAGCCCGAGAAAGGAAGAGTAATCCTAGACAAGAAACAGGCACTGTTTCTCCAAGGTGCAGTTTCTGCCTGGGGATAGTAACAGTTCTTTCTCCTGGGCTTTGTAGGATTAAGTAGAGTGAATGCACTAGGACCCTGAGACCAACATGCTTATGACCTTGTCTGGCACTGCAGGCTGCCCCTACGTGCAACCCCTACTGCTATTGTTTCTCCCAGCCATGCAAAGCTTCCATCCAGTGCTGTCCTGATGCAGTGCTCATGCCAGATACACCAAATTAGCCTTAGGAAGTTTATTAGCATTTACATCTTGATTGCAAGCATGCCCCCCTCTTCCTAGCAAGGTTCTTTCAAGCTCACAAAGCCTCTGCTAATACTTCTGCTGATTATTTTCTTTTAAATAGTGCTAGATGGCTTTTCCATCCAACAAGCTCAATAGAGAAAACAGACAGGAGGGAAACTCTAGTTTAGCTATGAATGTCACCTCTCACGCTGGGCAACCCCAGTGACCCTGGATGGCCCTTCTCACCTCCTGTCTGCACATGGGTTTCCTTTAATTTTCATAGAAACTGTGAAGGGTCAACCTTCCACAGCCTGTGACCTCGCCGGCAAAACCAGGCCCCTGCTCAGGACTCAAAGTTCAGGGAGCTTCCAAGTGCAATTTGGAATAAATGCTCACATAGGTGCTATGGTCAGCACTTGGAATTTGTCTCAATGTGATTTGCATATTCAGAATAATAGTCTCCAATGCTTTGGCCCATTGGGGAGTGATTTGCATTCAGGGAGGAAAAGCTAATATTCTAGTCTTAGCAATTATTGAAACACATCCAGTCGGTACTCTAATAAATTATCTTAACCCAATTACTAAAAACATTGCAAAACATTACTGTGCATCGAAGACCGTTCTGCCCAGGAATCTTTATTGGCAGGATAATTAAAAGCATACTACTTATGGCTTTGGCTCAAATATTTGGGGATGTTTGGTGCCATTTGAATTAGCTCTCTTGGACTCTTTAGAGAAAGATCTGCCTAGAGCTGGCTTTCTCCATCTCTGCCCTCCCCAGCTCCCCACATTTGGACTCAGCCCTCCCTAGAGTCCTTTTCCTGCATCAACAGTTTCTTTATTGCTCTAACCCTTGCAGAAAAGGTATTTATATACATTCAGACCCTCTTCTCTATCCATTCATTCCATACTTAGAGCAAAAGACTTGTTTGGGTGCCTACAATGGGCTAGAAACTTTCATATTCTTGGAATAAACCCTACTTTAACTGTACAGAATAGTATCACCATCCCAAGAACAAGAGAATTGAGGATTATAAAGACTGCATGACCCTCAAAAATTACACAGTTGCTGTCAAAGCCAGAATCAGACACAGGCCTGGCAGTTCCCATTTCCTTCCTGGATCTTGTGATGAGTATTTAGCAACTGCCCATGTGTGCCAGGCACTGGACTAGGTCCTGACAATAAGGCAGTGAGCAAGCTCAGGCCAGTCCCCGACCCGCACGGGATTTGTGTCTATTCTTCACATGTTTCTGTCGGGGAACACTGACTATGCTGGTTTAACAAGTGAAGCCCTCATGTCAGTCACTTGCCTCCACTGTCAGTTGAGAACAACTCAAACCAGTACATGTTCTGCCTCTCAGGATGGCTGGCACCCTGGCATCAAGGGGAGATCAATGCCACTGCAATCAGAGCCCTTGAGAGCCAGCACACAGCCCTCCTAAGCTGTCCTTGCCCACCTGTCCTTTCCTGAGAACACACTCCCAATGGTACCCCTTCTGAGAATCCTTTTCCTGGGTTCCATCTTCTCATCTCTGAAGAAGGGCCCTGAGACAGCCAGTCCTCCTGCTTCTGCTTGCTTGGGCTTCTGTTTCTCAGCCACAGAGCTGGGAAGAGCCAGAGACAAAGGAAAGCAGGGGACCCAAGGTCTGGGCTTCCTGGAGACAGCAGGCAGCTCCACCGTGCCAGCAGCACCCGCCGCTCCTGCATCCACCTGCCCCAGCCCGTGCACTTTGGTGATTAAGAACAGATGGCCCATCGCCTCTGCCAAGCCTCATTAACTCCTTAATGCTGCTCTTCTGGAGGCCAGATGATTGGACGGAAAAGCCAGCTTTGGAGGTCATCGATTAAATGATGCTCAGCACTCAGGGCTGTCCAGGCCTCTTCTCTGGCTGGCATCTGCCCCTGTAGCTTCTGGGAGCTGCCGTCAGTGACCAGATGGGCTGGGAGAGGGGCATGGGTGTGCCCATGGGGGATGTGCTGAGTGAAATGGCTGAGGAGTCAGGACACACTGTCCTGAGGTGGAGGACAAGCCACTTAGTTTGGGTCTTGGTTTAATCATCTGCAAATGGCTACAGGAACAATAACAATAAAAATAATTTGTATATTACTTAGAAAAGGATCTTTCAGGATAATATTCTATCAGCAGCAAGAATACTTGGCCAAACAGTTTGCATGTATCATTTTATTCATCTCCATAATTACCTTTTGGGGTAGCCCTTCCTCCTAACATCTCCACTTTACATAAGAGAAAAATTGAGGCACAAGAAGTCACTTGCCAATTCACACACCCAGCCAGAGTCAGGGGCAGGAGTTGAAGCCAGGCCTGCCTGGTACCAGAACCCTTGTTCTTCCCAGTTTTAGTCCCTTCAGGATGCTCTAGCAAACATACCATATGCTAAGGGTTTTGTACATGGCAGGACTTACTGCTAACAGATCTGCAGACCAGAAGTCCAAGGTGACAACAGTGATGGACTCACTCTCTCTTCAAAGATGAGGCTCTTCCCTACATGCTCACAGGGCATGGGAGCCAACAAGCTCCTGCAGGATCTATTCATAAAGGCACAAATGCTGCTCGTGTGGGCTCCACCCTCTAGACCAATCGCATCTCCAAGGCCTCCCCTCTTAACACACTTGCTTTAGAGATTAGATTTCAATTTGTGAGTTTTGTAGTGGGCACAAATCTGTAGGCCACAGCAAGCCATGCCATAATGCCCCTTCCATCTACCTTACAGAGACATTCAACTGCCAAAGGAAAAGAAGTGCCTTGGAACCTTGCACACCAAGGGATCCTTGACTCTCAAAATGCCACACAGCAGTAAGAGATCAAGAGCCCCAATCTCTATTTGATCTACTCTTTACCGGACTGTCTTCACAGACGTAAACTCAGAAGTTTGCCCTGGGAACTCATGCTTCTTTTCAACTCCTCTAGCAGCCTTGAACAAAGCCCAGGAAGCACATAACAGCTACAGTTTTTTGATAAAGGTAATTGCTATAGTTTGAGGCTTTGCAAGGGGAAACAATACAAGACACTGGTTCTGAACTAACACTGACTCTAGGAGATCCAAAGCATCATTGTGGCCCTCCAGCAAGAGCAGGCACCTATGGAGGGCAGGTGATCAATGGGGTCTGACGCATGTGGATCCAATAGGCTCGCACATCTGTCTTGTAGTCATTTCTCCCTGTAGGCCCCTGACCAGAACAAAATGGTACCAAGAGTGAGGTCTCACACTCGTCCAATGGGGAGGAAAGCTGAGTTCCCATCAGGAAAGCCAACATGACAAGCTTCTCCAGGAGTAGAACCATCTTCCCATCCAGAGTCAGGAAGTGATGCCCAAAGCGAGGACCAGAGCTCCGCCAAAGTGAAAAGAAGCCATTCTCAGCGACAGCAAGGTCCTGCGCTCCTTTGATAGAGAGGACAGCCAAGTTTCTTGGGAAAGCCAGTGTGACAAGCTCCTCTAGGAGAACCAACAGCTCCCTACAGCTTCCAACACATTTTCCTTCTTCTTATCTAGTTTTATCTCTCATGCTGCAGGCAGTGGTACTCAGGTGGGCCTCCCACGCCCAGCACCATGCTGGTGTAATTTAGCTGAGGGTTACAAATTGACCACCAGTTGTCAATCTACCGCAGTGATTAAGGAGGAAACGAAAGCCCAACATAGTGGCTCATGCTTGCAATCCCAACACTCTTGGAGGCTGAGGCAAGATGATCAGAAGTTCAAACCCAACCGGACAATTAGCAACTTAGTAAGCCCCTGTCTTAAAATGCATCCAGGGATACTGTTCAGTATGAAGGTACTAGGTTCCAAACAGAAATATTATTTTTAAAGGAAACTAAAAAGCATCTGTGCCCTTGGCCAATGAAAGGACCCAAGAAACTGACCTGCTAGCATGTCTTGTGGGAACCCTTGGCAGGTCAGGATGAGAGCAGGTGACCAGGACACAGTAGAGGCCCTGGGACTCAGGGAGTGGTACAGATTGAAGTGAATGACTCAGAAACCAACTCTCTACACAAACAGCAACAACAAGGTACTTAGCAGATTCCAGTGGGATTTGGTGCCCAATTATGGCTGCAAGAGAGATCACAAAGAAGCAGTTACACCATCTAGCTTTGAAGTCTGAGAAATGCTTCAGCAGAGAATGCTTTGTTTCTTCCAGTGGATGATGGTTGCAGGGGTATGTTTAGCTGATGAAAACTTACTGAGATGCCCCCTTACATAAATGTGTTTTTCTGAAGGGATGTTATGCTTTATTGATCCTTGGGAGTTTATATGTTTGTTGTGTTGTATTTTGTTAGGTTTTGCTTTGATTTGCAGTACTCAGAATTAAATCAATGACCTTTGCACAGAGCTATATCTTCAACCCTTTAAAATGTGTCACTAGCTGTGAGATTGGATTTCCCAAAGTTGCTAGATTGTTCAGGCTCAGCTGGAACTTGCAGTCTTCCTGCCTCAGCTTACTCAAATGCTGGTGGTGCTATAACAAGATACTTTTTTTTAGTATATAAAAGGAAAATGCCTCTCATGAAAAATGGGAAGTTCTTGGAAAGCCCACACTTCCACATAGGTTTACAATTCTGATGTTCTTAGGGTGTAAACACCACCACCCCAAGCCCTCATCCAGCAAACCTGTTCCTCCTCCTGGACCAAACAGACACTCAGCTCAGGAGCTGTGATATATAACTGATGTCCCTGCATCTACCAGGCCCTCGGTCTTTCTGCTCCTCTCCCCACCACTGCAACCACACTGGTCTCAGCTCCTCAGAACTGCCAGTCATTCTCCCAGCGCACAGTCCCTTCTCCCAGAGCTCCTTCCCTCAGCCACTAGCACAGTTCCCTCCCCATCCTGCTTTGGGCCTTGATCAGTCATCTCCTCAGTGAGCTTTCCTTGGCCACTTTGAGAATATCAGCTTCTCAAAGATGTCCATTTCCTCATCCCTGAAACCTATGAACATACAGATGCCTTCCGTGGAAAACAACTCAGCAGATGTGTTTGTGTTACAGATCTGAAGATGAGAGATTATCTTCAGTTATCCAGGTGAATACCTTGGGATCACAGGGATTTTATAAATCACTGGTGAGAGAGGGAGAGAAGGAAAAAGGAAAAACAAAGATTGAGATTGAGATTGGAAGGTGCTAAAATGCTGCCTTTGAAATGGAGGGAATGAGCCAAAGAATTCCATGAGATTGATGGCAGCAAAGAGTCTTGAGAAAATAGGAAAAGATAAAGAAGAAAGGAAGGAGGGAAGGAAGAAAAGAAGGAAGGAAGGAAGGAAGGAAGG
>PVKA01021076.1:0-31798 GCA_004027165.1 Ctenomys sociabilis | reverse complement strand
AAAAATTTCTGAAAAATCACATTCCAGAATCTAGAAGTTCACATTGTAATTATGTCCCCAGCACTGTGTCCATCCCAGAATATTTAATGATTATTTGTTGAATAAAGAAATGAGAAGTCTGAGGTGTAGCTAGGTGAGGGTTTGTGCTTAGGATGTCCAAGGCTCTAGGTTCAAAGAGTGGAAATTCCTTGCCAAGAGCTCTTTTGCTTTGAATGTCCTTTCCCTCTATCTATTCCAGCCTTAATCACTATGCGATGGGCAAAAATGACAATGGAATACTGGGGGGAGGGGGTTGGTGCTGAGGACCGAACTCAGGGCTTCAGGCTTGCTAGGCAAGTGTTCTACCACTGAGCTAAACCCCCAGCCCTATAATATGTAACATTAATTGTCCCATAACATTCTGTACTCTTCCAGTACCAAGTGTTAGTAATTTAAACTAAAGGCCTCATGCATTCTAGGCAAGTACTCTATCACTGAGCTACATCCCTAGTCCTAAACACATACACAAATGGTTTTGTACAGAATCTTATTAACTTGCCCAGGCTCACCTGGAACCTGTGATCCTCATCTTAGTTTTCCAAGTAGCTGGGACTATAGGCATGTGCCACCATGCCCAGCCAAGTTCCAGGTTTTTTTTTTGTTTTTCTGAGGCAGAGTTTTGCTATGCTGTTTAGTCTGGCCTTGAACACACTTTGTAGCTCTGGCTGGCCTCAAACTCATGGGCCACCATGTCCAGTTAGTCCCCACATTCTTTGGTCTTTTTTAAAATTATTTTTTGATACCAGGGATGGAACTCATGAGCTTGTGCTTGCCAAGCAAGTGCTTATGCCACTGAGCTATCTCCCTGTCCCTGTCCCCACATTCTTAACCCACCAGCTTTTCCCTTTACCAAAGCCTAGAAAAACTAAGCTTCTCCTTTGCCTTAATGTTGTGTTGTGCTGCTGCCTTTTCCCTCCCTTTCCTCTGGTATCTGAGCACTTAAGTTTCCACTTCCTCATTTTCATGTGGTCCTCATTTATTCCAAAAGCTCTTGCTAAAGTAAAAAATGAATGCCTGGAGCCAGCGAAAGTTATCATTTGGGCATGGGGTGACCAGTCCTCAGAAAACTGCCCACTCAACTACTAAGCCTCATTTTTACCCATCTTTCTTTTTTGCTCACCATTCCTTCCTGGCTCCTAATTTACCTCCTGCCATATAATGCTAGAGAGCTCCAAAAACTGTTCACAGTACCTGGGTTCTCAGGCACTTAAAACCATGCCCTCTATTACCATCTCTAGGCTAAACAATTCTGTCCAAATCAATGTGTCATATCATTCTTGAACTTCAGATCCAGTGGGTTCCTGAGCACTTCCTAACCTCATGAGTGGCTTCCTAGTCATACAGGCCAGAAACTGGGGCCTTCCTCACTCAATGATGACAATATTTATTAAGCACAAAGTAGGCCTGGATACTTCTGTTTTGTTGAGACAGAGTCTTGACCTGTCATATATAGCTCAGAAGCACAGCACCTGCCTGGCAAGCACTGAATTTGATTCCCAGTTCCAAAACAACAAACAAAAGAAAACAAAACTAGAGACAGGGTCAGGAATATAGTTCAGGATGGCTTTGAACTCACTACTAGTCTAGGCTGGCTATCCACTTTAGCCTCCTGTGTGCTCTAATTACAGGTGTGAACCACCACAACCAGCCCAGATACTTTAAATTAACTCTTTGAGCTCCTATGAAAGTAATGATTCTTGTTAGCCTCAAATTAAAAATGAGAGAATTTAACAGAATCAAGATTTTAATACACAGAGGAGAGCTGGTGTCATTGGCCTTTTTTTTTTTTGGTCTTTTTTTGAGACAAGGTCTGCTATACAACTCAGACTGGCCTTGAACTCCCTTTATAGAACAGACTGGTCTGGAACTTGCAACAATTCTCCTGCCTCAGCTTCCTCAGTGCTGGTATCACAGGTGTGCGCCACCATATCCTGCTGGCCATTTTGTGAGGAACACTTTTCCATCCCTTCTGCTCCACCCAGACCTGGCCCTCTGCATCTTTTGAATAGTAACTGGCCTTTCATCCTAGTGACTCTCCACATCACTTCCTAACTTCTCAAACACAAACATCACTATCTAGAAAAGCTCCAATTCATCACACTGTCCACAAAGACAAGTTTCAAATTTTATCTGCCATCATTCTCTCAATCCTTCAACTGCAGTTGCTTATTTACTCATCAACAGAGAGAACAGTCTCCTTACCTTTTTTTCCTCTACTAATTAGCATTATATTCCCTCAGGGAGTAGGAAAGGGCCAGGGCCACTTAAACATTTGTGGTCTCTTCTGTCACATTTGCTGCTGTGTTCTGACATATTCTTTGTGGCATTCTGAATCCAAAGCAGTGATCAGCATATAGAATGGGCCCAATAAATGTCAAATAAGTGTGCCATTTCCTTTCCCCAGCCACCTACCTCACTGTGAACTATCCTTCTAAAATCAATTTACCGCTGATTCCTGAGAGCTTCTCCTAACTTTATCAAGTAGTGCTCCTTAGGTTACCATTTTTTTACAATAATTTTATGGCTCATATCAATTCTTACCACAATTATGCGTATTTTTCCCTAAGCAGGCGCTTTGGACCACTGAGCTATCTCGCCGCCCCGTGACAGCTTTTATAGAACTGGTTGGCATTGTATCATTTACAGTCGTCTGGACAACATTCTTACTTAGACTGCCTGCCTCTCTTCTTACTAGTATGGGAGGTTCCTATAGCAGAGGATTGTGCTTCATTCATTTTAATAAGATGGACGCTGGCACGATGTCTGGGTTTGGGTGACCACTACAGATGCTAAGCAGCAGGACAGACTGGGGCGGCGGGCCCAAGCCCCACAGCCTCATGGAAGGACTGGATTATTTTAACGAATCGCCTCGGGATCTTGTTAAAATGGAGACACCTACTAAGATCTGGGGCGGACTTTACATTCCTAATAACTCCCAGGGTGATTATTTAGAACCACTGCGCACAAGGCTCCCAAGGCTATCACGGAAAGCGCACTGCCTCTTGGGAGTTGTAGTCCCTCCCCGCACTCCAGAGCAGTACCGGCACAGTACCGCGGGGCTGAGCGCCGCGAAGGAGGGGAGGGCCCAGGCCTAAGCACCGGCTGCCGGTCGAGGTGGGGGACGCGGTACCTGTTTGGGCTCGGTGACCACCGGCGGCGGCGGGGGCACCGCCTGCACGGGTCCGGCCGGCATGACTGCGACGCTCAGGGCTGCCAGCCCGCCTCACTGTAGACGATTGCTCCTGCGTCAAGACAGACTCCCACACCAAAGGTACAAGGCGCTCTCAAGATGGCGGCCACCGAGAGAGACCTTGAAGCGGAGGCAAGAATGACGAACTTCCGACTCCGCCCCGTCATCTTGGCGTACTTCCGGCCCCTCCCCCTGGGCTGTGCGTGACGCCGTTGTCATGGCAGCCACCGGGAAGCTAGGCTACGAGTTTCGGAGGACCCTTGGAGCAGCAGGTGCGCCGCGGGTAGTTCCTTGAGTCTGCTTGACAGAGAACCTGGGGCGGCGACGCTGGAGGAAGGTGAGATGTACTGCACTACCGGTCGGACGCCCCAACACTTAGCTTTGCTTTCCAGGCCAGTTCCTGTGCCTTGCGGCCCGGACTTCCAAGTCTCACTCCCTTGACCCCTCACTTTGGAGAGCCCCATCCTCTTGGGCCCATCCGTCCCAAAGTCCCACCTTTCAAACTTCAGGCCCTTAATTCTTACCATGCCTCTTTTCCGTGGGTCTGCCTTTTCTCGGTTTCACCCCTTCTCAAATTCTGCTGCCTTCTTCGGCCCCAGTCTTGACTGCCATAGTGCGGTCTGTGTACTGTGCAACTCTCTTGCCAGGGCCGTCCAGCCTCAGCTTCCTGAGGCTCCGACTACAAGCATCCTCCATGGTTCTGGGCTCTAGTTATCATTCTATATTAATAACCGTAACAATGTCATAAACCTGCTGCAGTGTGGAGGAAGGGACGTGCGGGGTGGGTGTGTAATTCAGTGTGAAGTCTGGGTTCAGTTCCTAATACCACTAAAATAAGTAAATAACATTGAAAAGTAAAGGAACCATTGAACAAATTAAACTTTCCTTGAAACTTTTGTTTTACTAGTTTATCTGTAGGAATTATTTTGTCAACACTCCTCTTCTTAAAACTTGCTTATAGTATTTCGAAGCTCTGGATATATTCCTACTCTAGCTTAGCTTTCTTTAAGGCGTTGGAACCAGGGAAGAGTTTATCCATAAACTGACAATAGGTAGCCCCTGAGTACAACTCATCAATCCTCACAGATTCTACTGCAGAGACTCATTGGTACAGGTCAGCCTGTCCTGTTGATTTAGGTTATCACTGGTGACTGATGTGGAGTATGCATTCACTGCCATCTTCCCCTCATAACATGCTGATGCAAAGGTTCATTATCCCAGGGGCACCTTTTATAGATAGAGACTGGCTGCTTGCTGGAGGCAGTATGCATAATCTTAACCAGTGGGGTAGAGTGCTAAGTCTGAGAGAAAGAAGGGGCTTGAATGTTGAACCCGAGGGGAGAAAAGGCTCCTGCTCTTCTCTGCAAGTCAGACTTTCACCCTGGAGCCTAAGGAACTAGAAGGAGGTAAACTGCCACTCCTACTAAGAGCGGCACTGGCTAAATTACTGCCATCACATGTATGGTCCTACTATATATAGGTCAGGTCTGAGGGTTCTACTTAAGACAGGAATTACAGAGAATGGTAAGTGTTCCTTCACTGGATGTCCTATTCATCCTTTGTCATGGCAGCCACCTAAGTGCTTCTCAGACTTCTGCATCTGCATAACCTTAGTTTTCAGGAAAAATCACAAAAGTTAACCTTGGATTGTTCCTTGCTTCCTTCCCTCCCTCTTTTCCTTCCTCCTTCCTTCCTTCCCTCTCTCTTTCTTTCCTTTCCCTTCATCTTTCTTTCTTTGTTCATTACTTTTTTTTTTCCCCTTGTACTGGGAATTGAACCCAGGGTCTTCATACTGAGCTATGTCCCCCCAGACAGAGTTTCACAAAATTTCTAAATTTCTCAGCAGGAGCTTGAACTTGTGACCCTTCTGCATCAGCCTCATAATTTTTTTTTTTTTTTTTTGAACCAGGGATTGAACTCATGCCCTTGCGCTTGCCAGGCAAGCGTTTATTCTACTGAGCCATCTCCTCAGCCCTCCAGCCTTCTAAATTGCTGAGATTACAGGTAACAAATATTGTTGATGTTTGGGCATTTGCTGCTACTGTCTGAACTAGAATGGGAGTTAGTTGGTATGTGAGATGGTCTCAGGTGGACACTGCAGTATATTTGGGGGGTGTGGGGGGGAGGTACAGGTGATTGAAGAAACTACAGACTTTGTACAGCAGTACATTCCCAGCCCTTTTAGTTTTTGAGAGGGAGCCCTGCCAAATTGCCAGGTTAGGCTCAAACTTGCGGTCCTCCTACCTTTGCCTCAGACTGCTGGGATTACAGGCATGTTCCACCCTGCGTGGTTGCTAGTGCCTTATTTGACTGTGAACAGATCAGTGTTTCTTGGGGCCTTTTTGAACCTTCACAAGCATGCTTATGAGTCCAGGCGCCTTGCCCTCTTCCTCCCAGGTGGAGCTTCTTGCTTGCTTTACTTGTTCCCTTCATGCCCATTCTAGGGAGGAAACTCAAATGTTTTGGTCTGTTTTTTCTCTCTGTTTCCATTTCACTCCTTAGGGACACCAAAGTCTCATAAGTAGTAGTAGTATCTCAGGAGAGGCAGTTGCCAAAACAACATATATATGGAGTGCAAGCGTGTGTGTTTGTGTATGTACACAAAGGGCAACGAACATGGTTTTGTTTGTGGTGTAAAGCTGACACATTCAACTTTACTCTTTGGAAAGATCTTCAGGGGCCAGGGAGATAGCTCAGTAGAATAAGTGCTTAACTGGCAAGCACAGGGCCTGAGTTCAATCCCTGGTTCTGCCAAAAACAAAACAAAAAACTTTCAGATATTGGAACAGGGTTCTCTATGCCCTACTTTTCTCCTAATCATGTTTTTTTTTTTTTTTTTTTTTTTGAGATGGTCTTGCTAGGTAGTTTAGGGTGGTCTTGAACTTACTATATAGCCTATATTAACTTACTATATAGCTCTAATTAACAGCAGTCCTCCTGCCTCAGCCTCCTGAGTGCTAGGATTACAGATGTGCACCACCCTACCCCACTTCCCAGCTCCCCAGTCTTGATACAGCACCCAGCAGATAGTGGATACTCAGTCCTTGTTTGCCAGAGGAACACATACATCTGACTCTGTACAGCCCATGTGGCTTTCAAGCATCTGAAATATTGTCTGGTGCAAATTGAGATTTACCATAAAGGTCAAATAAACACTGGACTCTGTGACTCAAAAAAAAAAAGTAGCTGGGCTTAGTGGTACACACCACCAGCTACTTGGTAGGCTGAGGTAGAAGGATTTCAAATTTGAGACCAGTTGCAACAACTTAACAAGACTGTACCTTTAAAAATAAGTAAGTTCAATCCCCGGTTCCACCAAAAAAAAAAAAAAAAAAAAAAAAGGAAAGGGTTGAGGGGGCCAGGAATTTAGCTTAGTGATGCAGCCCTGCAAGTGTGAGGTTCTGGGTTTGATTCTGGTGCCCCACCCCCAATGATTGAGGCCAGGTGCAGTGATGCACACCTGTAATCTCAGTACTCTCAAAGGCTGAGGAAAAAAGATTGTACGTTCAAGCCCAACCTAGGCAATATAGTGACTTAATGGGGCCCTGTTCACAATGAAAAATAAAAATGAGTTGGGGATATAACTTACTCTATTCCTCTGGCCTGAAATACCCTCTCCTTATTAGGCAGCCTCCACCCTGTCTGCAAGGAATCCCTGCCTGACTGTGTGGTCATTCACTGTCACCTTCATCCATTTCAGGGAGTTGAGGCCTGCTTGAGGTCAGACCTGCACTGGAGACAGGAGGCCAAGCACCTGGATGAGCCCTGGAGCCTGCAGGCTAGTCCAAGAGGCAGACACAGTCGACAACTGCAGCTCCACAGGCAGGCACCTGTGAGAGGTGAAGCCAGAGCCCATTGTTTGGGGAGACTGAGCATCCATTTCAGTCCTCAAGGACCAGGCCTGGGCGTTTCTGATCTTCCCAGTACTTGCTGGCCCTCAGGCCTCTCAGCCCAGGTTGCCAGGTGACATAACAGTTAACCCAAAGGTGACAGAAAATTCCTGAGCTCACAGGAAGAAAGACTGTCAGCCAGATAATTAGTAGATTTCTAAAGCCAGGGCAATAAATAAATAAATAAATAAATAAAGTCAGGGCAGAGTTCTTGCTAAGGAGCAACCTGGTAGATTAGGCTTCTAGAAGATTCCTCTAGCAGCAGCCACATCTCTCTGACTAACCAGGCACCTCTCTTCCTGCCCCAGGAGTTGCGGGAATGGCACATCTGCTAGGCAGCCAGGCCTGCATGGACAGCCTGCGCCAGGATCTCACCGACTTGCAGGGCACCATTGTGGATGTGTTCTCTCGTGCCGGACCCGTGCGCTTCCCCTCCTGGAAGTTCCCTGACCGTGTAGCCTGTGACCTCGACATGGTGGCCCTCCTAGAGCACTATGACCATGTGCCAGATGACCCCGAGTTCACACAGCTGTCCCATGCTGTGTTGCTGGAGCTGGTCATTGACAGGTGAGGCCCTCGAATGAACCTGGCCACCCCCGGGTGTTGCCACTTGCTTCTTACAGCAATAGCAGCCACAGAAGCCCCTTCTAGAGATGATGACAATGTAGTAGCAATAAATATCATGGACTGAACACTTGTTAGGAGCCAGGGCATCTCAGGGCCTTTAGAATTACTCACCTTTAAAAAAAAATTTGTACTAGTGATTGAACCAAGAGCCTTCATAGCAAGCTATATCTCCAGCCCTTTTTTTTATTTTTGAGACAGGATTTCTAAGTGGCTAAATTGCCCAGACTGGGCTGGAATGTGCAATTTGCCTGCCTCAGCCACAGAGTGTGAGATTGCTGGCATCCACTACTTGTCCCCTCACCTTTTGTGTTATGTGCTGTGCTGTGCTGTGCTGTCTGCCTTAGGGAGTGGAGTTGCTGCCCAGCCCTTTTAGTCTGCGAGGCACTGTGGCTCTCACTGCTGCCTCCTCAGGTTTCTGGGAGTCTAAGAGTCTCTACTCAATGTTTCCATCCCAGACTATTTTTCCTGGTGTCTTATGGCTTGTGTTATTACCCCTGTGCCTTCCAAGGCCAAACAGAGGATGTGTTTTTCCAATTTCTAGCCCTGCTGGGAAGAGGTTGTTGGATTCTCTGCAGTTCTAGCACTTCTGTGATGTTGCTGGGTGTTAAAGGCCCATTAGCCTAAGGATGCAGCTCAGTGATGGAGCACCTGCCTAGCATGAGTGAGGCCCTGGCTTCTATTCCTAGCACCACAAAAAAAAAAAAAAAAAAGTATTTTTAGGGAAGGGTCTACAGGGTGTTCGGGGTGTCACTACTAGATCAGACTTATAGTAATCTGCCTGTTTACAGCCTCCCAAGAGCTAGAATTACAGGCACACACCACCATGCGCAGTCTCAATTGCTGTCTCAGCATGCAGGCCCAAGAATCAAATCCCTGGCCCCTGTGCCTGCTTGCAGATGCCTGCTGAGCTATTTGCCCAGCCCTTAGCACCACAAAAATTAATAACAGATGTGCATGGTGGCACATGCCTTTAATCTCAGTCCTCAGGGAGGCTGAGACAGGGTAATAAATTCAAATCCAGCCTGGGCAACTTAGCAGGACGCTGTCTCAAAAGACAAAAGGGATTGGGAATAGTCCCTAATACAATAATAATAATAACAGCAGCAGCAGCAGCTGGAATAGCAACAATAAAGTTAACATGATCATCAGCCTTCTATCTTTGGATGTGACAACCTAGTTCTCAAAAACCTTCCATGCCAGTAAAGCCATGCGAGCCTACTAGGCAGCAAGGACATTGCAGGATGACCTGCCTGGGGATGGAGAAGGCAGGGTTATACTCTGAGGCCCAGTGGAGCCCTGGGTATGAAAGCACTATTTAATGGGCTGGAGAGAGGTGAGTATAGAATATACCTGCCATCGTCCGTAACTTTGCACTACCCTGCACCTTAGCTTGGAGTACTCTGCCCAACCCTTTCTTGTCTGGCCAAGCCTGCATTCCCTGGGGTATAGCCAAAACAGAAGTGCTGCTACCCAGGAGGTCTAGAAGAGGTCTGTGAGCCAACCCTGGGGCTGAGAAGGGCTTCGTGGAGGAAGTAAGCCCTGGATTGTGATCAGGATGGCCTGGGCAGAGAATACTGAGAGACTCGGGTCCCTTATACCTGGGCCAGAAACTGCCAGTTGTGTGGTGTGAGGACACATTGATCTCAAGCCCAGCCCCCCTTGCCATTTCTGCCCATAGACTCCTGCTGCTGCTTCAGAGCTGTGCCTGCTACCTGGAAAGCCTCAGCTTGGAGCAGATGATGCCCTCTTCCCAGGCTGCGGGGCCCTGCATGTCTGTGGGGCTCACAGTGCGGCGCTTCTGGGACAGCCTGCTGAGGCAAGGCATGCTCTGTCAGCAGACAGTCCCCCAGGTGGGTTAGCCCCAGCCCCACTGGGATAACCCTTACACCCTGCCCTAGCTTCCCAGCGCAGCACTGTGCACTGCCTCCTGCCCTGGTTCCCACTGTCCCAGGGAACCAGAGCCCTAACAGGCCCACCTCTCTCTCACTGCTTTCCTTTCCTTTCTTGACCCCAGAAAAGGGCAGGCCAAGAGGAAACCCTGACCTCAAAGCCCACAGCCAAGGTCAAGTCAGCCAGGAGCCCTGAATGTGTTACTGCCAAGTTTATCAAGCCTCCCTCTCCAACATCAGGCTCACAGCAGACCTGCCAAGGGCCACAGAGTGTCCCCATATCCCTGAAGTGCTCAGCCAGGACCTCTGAGAACACCAAGAGTGTCCATTCCCAGACCATTGAGACAGCCCTGGTGCCCTGTGATGCGTGCACCAGCGTCCAGGGAAGCCTGTGGGAAGTGAGCAAGGTGGTCATCAGCCTTTGTCAGAACCAGAACTTGCCTTCCTCCTTGGGCCAGTTCCAGCAGCTGGTACAGAACAGAGTGGGGGTCAGACCCCTCCCAGCTGCCACCGTAAGCCACTGGGCAGAAAAGCAGAGCAAAGATCTGACATGCCTCAGTAAGCACATAGGGGCCCTGTCTCAGCTGATTGGGCCTCTCAGGGCCCAGCTAGAGGAGACTGAGCGGCAGAAAGACAACCTGAGGAAGCAAGTGGCCAAGCTGGAGCAGGACCTGCAGCAGGAGAAGGGTGAGCAGCAGCGGCAGAAGGAGGAGTCCAAGCAATGCCTAGCCAAATGGGAGTGTGACAGGCAGCAACTGCTTACAGGTCTGTACCCTGGGGGTTGGACACTCCATGCCCTAGGGGTCTGTGAGACCTGAGACCTGAGACCAGTATCAGTGGTTTATATGGAAGAAACATAGGTTGGGGAGTGGGCAAGAGGCAAGGAAAGAAATGCAGTAAAGGATGTGTCCATCTAGCTGGTGGTATTGCCCATGAAGAGCATACTACTATGAGCAGTGTCCACACTGGGGGACACTAGCAGACTGGGCAGCATGTGCCTTGGCTGTCCCATTAGAAGGGGCAGGAAGGGGCTCAGGAGATGGCTTAGTGGAATAAGTGCTTCCCAGGCAAGTGCAAGGGCCTGAGTTCAATTCCTGGTTCCACCAAAAAAAAAAAAAAAAAAAAAAAGAAGAAGAAGGGGAGGGAGCTGGGTTACTAATCCACTTGCCCTTGACCATTACTAAGGGTTATTTCTAGTAAGCTCATTTCCCTGGAACCTGCACCCCACCAGAGCAGGCTTTTTGACTTTGGCAAAAACTGTTAGGCAAAAATGAAAAGTGTTTGAAGTTGCCAGTATTTGCTACGTTGTGAGGTTTGCAGGATTAGAGCAAGTCACTGGCCCTCCCAGCCTTACTATTACCTCTGTGGAGGTCATCATGGCCCAAAGAGGTATCTGCATGTGGCAGCCAGCCTGTGAGAGGCAGGATGAGTCCCAGGCTTCCTGGCACCACCTCAGTGTTCTTTTGTGACCTCAGGTGGCCTGTCCACGTGGCATAGCTGTCTCCATTCTGCAGGGTGCCCAGGGCATGAGAGCTACTGGCCAGGCCCAAGGACCTCTAAACGGTCTTTCTTTTGGCTGCTATAGAAATATGTGACCTAAAAACACAGATGGCCAACCTCAAGGGAGAGCAGAAGCAGCAGCAGGAATCCATGCAGGCCATGGGTAAGGAGCCCTGTTAAATGTCCCTGTGCCATGTCTCAAGTCTAGTGATGTGGCTGGACAAGCGTCCTCCATCTCTGTCTTGGAGATTCTGGCACAAATGGAAGGATTACTGTGCTAAGGTGAGCCTGACCATCAGCACTGTTGGCAGCCACTTGAGCTTAGGGACCACTTCCTGCCCAAAGGACACCTTGTTTTCCAGACCTATCTAAAGGATCTGGAGCCCCATGTTGCAATTGCAAACACTGAAGCCCAGAAATATGACAAGAGCCTCCCCTGGCATCCCTTCCTAGGTCTGGGGTAGTGGAGGGACTCACACCCCTGCCCCGGCCCCCATGCCTGCTAACTCCATCCTGCAGAGCTAAAGGCCCAGCAGCTGCAGGAGGAAATTGAGCACAGGGTGGCAGCTGAGAGGCAGGTGCACCAGCTAGAGGAGCAGGTACAGCTGCTTGCAGGGAAGCTGGATGGAGCTGGCCAGCAGATCCGCTGGGCCAGCACGGAGCTGGACAAAGAGAAGGCCCGTGTGGACAGCATGGTTCGCCACCAGGAGGTGAGGCCCAGGCCTAGGGAAGTAGGCTTTAGGCTGTGTGTGCAGCCCTGTCCTTCCTCCATGCTGTAACTATAGGAGGGAGAAACTCCTGTCCTTTCACGAATGGGAAACTAAGGCTATGAAAGAAGTAGCCCCAGGCCACACAGGTAGCAGGGGATGGACCCACGATTCATACAGAACACCAATGTTTCTTCTGCTTTATACTCAGTGGATATTGGAAATGTGGGTTTCAATGACACAGGCTAATATGACACTGCAGATGCAGGAAGAAAAGCTAATTTCCCAGAACTCCCCTTCTAGTGGGGACTGTACTCAACTGGAAAGAAGTGTTTGGGGTGAGGCTGCCACCTATCAGCCAACCATATTCCAAGGGCATGGGGTTTGCAAGCTAAGAGCCCAGGCCCAGGTGCTACCTGCCACTGTCTTCTGCCCCTTCCCCTTTATGTGTGTGTACAGCCTCCCCCGTGCAGACATGGGGCATATAGGGAGGCTCAGAGGGACAGAGATATGGAGTCTCTTAGGTCTCATCTGGCTGTTGGCCTAACCCATTTCCACTTAGTCCCTGCAGACCAAACAGCGAGCCCTACTACAGCAGTTGGACAGCCTTGACCAGGAGCGTGAGGAGCTGCAGAAAGGTCTGAAGGAAGCTGAGGGCCAGCGAGCCCAGATGGAGGAGCAACTCCAGAGCCTACAGAGTGAGAAGGAACAGGGGCAGTGCCAACTCCAGGCCCAGCAGGTGCAAGTGGACAGGTTGAGGGTGGGAGTGATTCTTCCCTTTCAGCAGAGGCACCTCCATCCTGCTGAGCACTGCAAAAGTATCTTGTGCCTGGGGGTGAAATGGTGTCCCTAGGGGAGTAGGAAGCCAGGGGTCATCCTGGGACCAGATCTGAGCCTCTCCATGCCACAGGAGCTACTACAGAGCCTGCAGCGGGAGAAGCAGGACCTAGAACAGGTGACAACAGACCTGCGGCTGACTGTACTGGACCTACAACAGCAGACGGCAGAGCTGAAGGAGCAGGAGCGGCTGCTGGTGGCCTTCCCTGACTTGCACAGGCCCATGGAGGCCCAGCTCCAAAGTACGGGCCTACGCTTGATGCCAAGGGCATGAGGGCCCCTGGATGGGTAGCAAAGGTTCAGCTGGAAAGTACAACTCCTTCAGGCTGTGGACAGAGGGGCAGGGACTGGCCAGCATACAGGTGCTTCCTTTGTTGTCCATCCCTTTGTGCAGAGGGGAAATGGAAGTCCAGAGGTAAGGTGACTACCCTTGGTTGTCACAGCTGAACCTACTCACAGGTCTGGCTGCCTTTAGGGCATGTACTCTGCCATTTCACATACTTGGCAGTCCTTGGGTGACTTCCCTATGTCCTTCCTCCTGGCATCTATCTATACCACAGGGCAGTGTGGTGTCTTTATCCCCAGGGCCAGGAGTACTAGGTACCTGCACTGGCCCAGAAGCACATGTCAAACATTCTAGGTTATTCTCCCAGCCCTCTGAATCTCTGTGATGAATCCCTTCTCAGCTGCCAGGAAGATCCTCTTAGTGGTCACAACAAATCATCATCCTGAACACTAAGTGTCAGACCCTTGTGTCACCTCACATCTGTCCTGTCAGGCAAGCAGCATTCCCTTTTTTACCAGCAGAAAACCCGGAACAGGCAGCAACTTGCCAATGTTTAGAGACCGAGAGGTAAGTATCCATCACCACAGCACAGGAAGGAACATCCTTGGTGAATTCCTGTGACTCATTTCCAGAGTTGCTGCACTATCTCTCTGGCCTGCCAAAACAGATGACCTGGAAGATTCACACTCATTCTCTCTTTCAATAAGAATAAGAGATTTACTCTTCAGTTGAGTTCTAGAACCCATGCAGCTCTCTGATTGTATAATGCTGCATCACCTTCCCAGCAGATGAAACAGGGAAGGAGAATAAAGCCTCAAGAGAAGGGAGACACGATGGGAGGGCCAGTGTACTGTCCAGCTGCCTGCGCCTGGTCTCTGAGGTCCATCCCTTGGGACACAGGCTGACCTGGTGAAGTGGGGTCCCAAGTACTGTATCATGTCTCCACAGGCTCTGGCAATGTCACAGATGACATGGAGAGGCAAGTACAGGCCAATGGCATCCGCATCAGAGTCCTGCAGGAGGAGAATGGCCGGCTCCAGTCCATGTTATCCAAAATCCGTGAGGTGGCCCAGCAGGGAGGCCTCAAGGTAGACCTGAGGGTGGACTTGGGAGGACTGGAGGAGGCCCCTATCCAGCAGAGTTCATTAGACTGTGCCCTGGGAACCAGCCTTATGGTCCGTGGGTTTAGGCTGTACTTTTGTGAAACGTCTACCACACATCAAGGTGTGAAAATATTATAGATTCAGTGCCTTCTGGCTCCAAACATCCCTAGAGCCCTTCACACCTTTAAGTGCACCTAGGGGCCCTCACAGAACCTTCTCACATGTATTGTCCACTCAAAGTTTCACAGCTGAAGAAGCCGTAGATAGCTTTCCCTGCCCCTTAAATAGAAAGGTATGAGTTCGGGCTCTCTCTGCCTGACCCTGCTATGAGATTCTCTGTTTCCAGTGGGGTGGGTGCTCCTAGGCCCTTCTGAGCTTGGCTTTCATTGCAGCTGATCCCACAAGACCAACTGTGGTCCCCTCCTGACAAAGACACCCAGAGAGCAACACCCTTGGCCCAGGCTCAGAGGATGTCCCCAAGGTGAGCAAGGTTTTGCTGAAGGCAAGGTAGAGGTGGCATGGTCCCTCTCATTTTATAGGGGATCTTGTGAACTGATCCACAGGCCCCTGAGCAGGCGGTACCTTCCTAGCAGCAGGACAAGCAACATAGGCTGGACCCCACCAGGCCGTCTCCAAAGATCCCCTCCTCGGCAGACCAGCAACTGGCCCAATAAGTCTTCCCTTGAGGATGTGACCCACTCTGCTACCTGTACTCAGAACCCCATCCGGGCCTTGGCCAGGCTGAGGAGGAGACTCTCACCAAATCATGTCCAGATGAGCTCTGCACAACAGCCCCAGGAGCGGCTCACGTAACTTGCAGCAGGGACAGGGCTGTTGGTAGGCTTCTGGCAACTCCCCAATGGAATAAAGCCCCAGCCATCTGTCCATGACATTCTTGGCCTCAGAGCATGGCTGAACTAGAGGAATGGTCCTTCTTTCCTTTTGTAGGAAACTGGTCAGGAGAGCTGGCACTGTGGTCCCTCAGTAAGGAGGAGTTTTTTTGCCTTTCTGGGCAAGCTATGGGAGAAGAGAGCACATCGAGGGTAGAAGCTTCTAGAACCTGGGCCAAGTGAAGGGCAGTCCTTCTACTACCACAGCAAGAGTCAAGGGGCAAAGCTGGACACAGTGACTGGCCAGTGAGGACATCTGAAGCAAGCGAGAAATCAGACCAGGATCTTGGCTCGGTCTACCAAAACAGGCAGAAGACAGTGACACCCTCAGCCTCTCACCTTGGCTTTATTATTATTTTTTTAATTTCTGATACCAGGGATTGAACCCAGGACCTTGTGCTTGCCAGGCAGGCACTCAGGCCACTGAGCTATACCCCCAGCTCTCACCTTGGCCTTAAACCTGGGCCTGGAGACATTAGGAACTCAAGAACACCGGGTATCCTTTCACCAAGGAACTCCTTGCTTTTAGGAACTGGTGAGAGTCACAAAGGAGTTCTGTTTTCTGAACATCAGTGCCTAAGAGGCCACCAAAGGCAGGGCCAGGCCTTTGGAGACTTTAGCCAGCCCTGACTTTACTAGGCCTAGACCTTGGGGCCCCTTCAACCTAGGGTGCCATGTAGCTGGGTACTCATGTCATCAAACACCCCAGGTATGCAGGAAGAACTGGCTCCTTAAGGAAGACACTGGCTCCATGATTCCCCCCTTTGTGAAGGATAAGCTTGGAGACCTTGCTGAGGACTCATTTCCTTCTGGTACCATGGATTGAACCCACAGCTTCATTCACGCTAGGCAAACAGTCTACCACTGAGCTACACTCCCAGCCCCCTCGCTAAGGACTGTTCAGGCTATGCCTTCAACCTTCTATGGCATTTCCCTGGTGAGGATGGTAAGGAGGCAATCAGGTGGAGCACTGAAGTTTCCAGAGAAGGATCAAGAGGGGTCACGTGTAGCAGACCAGCATTGTTAGGTCTGCCTAACTCTTTTTTTTTTTTTTTTTTTTTTTTTTTTGAGACAGGGTCTCACTATGCAGTTCAGGCTGGCCATAAGGCTCACTTTGTAGCTCAGGCTGGTCTCGAACTCACAACAATCCTCCTGTCTCAGCCTCCCGAGTGCTGGGATTACAGGCATGCGCCACCACGCCCGGCTCTGCCTAACTCTTGTTTCAGAGAAGTCCCAGGGTTCTTGAAGAGGCTGGGATGCTCTGGGCTATCCTTAAGGGGAAAGCCAGCTACTAGGGGTGGCTCCCTGAGCAGATGATCTGGCCTAAGTCCAGTAAGAAGCCCTCTTGCAGCTGAGCAACTTTCTCAGGCCTCTCACAATGTGGCAATTGTGCATCAACTCACATTCTGCAAATCCTAAGTCCAAGCCCTCCATGGCTTGGTTCTTGGCTTAGGGTCTTAGGAGGCTGAAATCAAGGTCTTAATGAGGGCCTATTTCCGTCAGCCCTGAGGAATAATCCTTTGAACCCATTCTGGTTGCTGGCAAGATTCAAGCCTTAGGACTATAGGGCTGAGCTCCCTATTTCCATCTTCCTCATGGTCTCTCCACTTTGAGTAGCAGAAAATGTTTCAGCATTGAATACCTTTTGTGCTTCAAGTCTGACTTTTTCCTACCAGCCAGAGGAAACTGCTTTTTTATGGGCTTATGTGTAGATCAGGCCTACTTGGATGTTTTCCCCATTTTTAAAATTAATTAATTAATTGTGTTTGCTACAGGGTCACACTACACTGCTCAGACTCATAGTGATGCTCCAGTTTTCAGCCTCCCCAGTGCTGAGATTATAGGCATGCACTAACACGCTCGGTCTCTGGTGGCTGTGCGTAGCACAGGGCTGTCGCTGCATGTGGTGCTGGAGATTGAACCCAAGTCCCTGTGCTTGCCAAGCAGGTGCTTGGGCTACTGAGGTATCTCGTCACCTGTTTTCCCCATCCTAAGGTCAGCTCTACTTATAACAACCTGAACATGAGGGTGACATCTCATAGTTACTATTCCATAGATTATACAGAGTGTTCATGGTAGGTTGGTGGCCGGAGGCCTTGGGAATCTGAGGATTCCACCTACCACTGACCTTTTAAAAATAAAAACTTGAAATATCACATAAGGGGCTGGCAAGATAGCTCAGTGGTCTAAAGCAACTGCTTTTTTAAAAGGGGATACAAGTGAACAACAATTTTATATCTGTATATTCAAAATAATTAGGATAGACATACAGCTACATTCTCTTGATGAATAGAAAGATTTGTTCTAAAAAAAAGATTTGTTCTAATAGTGTTTGTGGACAGGATATCATGTCTGTGTCTTGTACAGTGAATAACCACTAAGACAATATGCAGTGTATTATTGAAACTGTCCTACTAATCGGTTTTGGAACTGTCTCATTGCTAGTTGTCTCTCAAAATTACTTTTAAAAATTATAAAAAAAAAAAGCAACTGCTTAGGCAAGCATGCAGGGACTGTGGTTCAATCCTTGGCATCACATGCCATGCCAGCCCTACCCCCAGAGTGGGCTGAGCCACAAATAAGTAAGTAAGTAAGTAAATAAATAAATAAATAAATAAATAAATAAATAAATAGTGGCCTGAGAGATAGCTCAGTAGCTCTTGCCTGGCAAGCGCAAGGCCCTGAGTTCAATTCCTGGTATCACAAAAAATAATAATTTAAAACAAATAAAATATTCACATAAACTTTACATCTTATGTTAAAATATATTTATTTTACTATTAAAACTTCCCTGCCCCAACTCTTAAAAAAACGATGCCCTTGGAAGACACACCACATGTATCCTGTGGCTTCAAGTACTATATCGCAGTGAGTAACATGGCCCAGCCAGGAAGAACAAGACTGGGTTGATTTTAAGGCCTCATCCCAGCCAGGCCTGGGGTGGAAACCCAGCTGGACAGCAGCAGGGCCTGTGGTTCCTAGTGCCCAGTGACTGAGGACAGCAGGTGGTAGAGGGGTCTCTGGGTTTAACATGACAGCCTTGACCAAGAATACCTTGAGAGATAAGCCAGGGTGCCCCAAGGCTGGACAGCTTATTCCTCAATCCACCCCTTCCCATAAGTAAAACACAGGCACTGTAGCTTCAGCCCTCAGGGATCCCCTGGCTACACTGGTCCCACACTCGCTCTGCAGTGTCCTGGGAGCATAGCAGACACAAGTATCCAGGATTGCAGAGAAGGGCCACAAAGTGACTTCTCACTCTGGCCTGGTGGGTCCTGGCCCTGCAGTTTGGCCAGGGGTTCAGATCCCTTCTTCCCAGCATGGTATGCTGGAGTCCACATCCTTCCTCCACCCACAAGGCTGACCCGTTCCACCATCCTGTCCAGGAGCCCAGGCTAAGAGCTGGATGCAGCGAAGACTCCCGCACACAGAATCCCCAGGGGGGCAGCTAGTCATCTGAGTAGTGGTTCCCTGCAGGAGAGGAGGAGCAGGAAGGACATGGAAGGAGGCATCAGATGGGGCCTTTGGGGCCTAGGGCACTACCCCAGTGCTTACCCAGAACATTGAATTTGCACAGTGGGCAGGTCTGCTGTAGCATCAGCCAGGGGTCCACACAGTCTCGGTGGAACTCATGCTTACAGGGCAGCACCCGGAGCCACTACAGGGATGGGGAGAGGCTTGAGTCAAGGGGCAGGGCCCCAGGTGGGGGGCCTGGGCTCATTCCAACTTGGAAACTCTTAGAGCCTGTTCCCCCAGCCCCTACTGCTGGCCCAACCCCATCCTAGTTTCTGTAGACCTGCTGGGGGTTGGAAAGCAAAGGGCCTGATTGTGGTGGTTCCAGGGTCTCCCAGGAGTACAGTAGGGGAAGTCGAAGGTCAGCAGGTGGCTGTTCTTGTCCAGGCCACTAACCTGCTTGTTATAAAAGTAATCCAGACACACTGCACAGGTCTCAGTGCCAGGCTCCGCAAGGCCCTGTGCTGCTCTGCTCAGACGGCATCGCCGGGTCTTGAGGGAGGCCAGTCTCTGCACCACACGGCTCTTGAAAAGGTCCACCTGTGGTAGAAGACAGCCACAGTCTCATAGGCCCAAGGGCTAGGAAAACCAGGGTTCCTGTGGTCTGGTTCCCACCTGGCCTCCAGGGTCCTGCTGGCTCTGCCGTGATGCCTGTCGCTGGGCCTGGACCACAAGTCCTGTGCACAGGAGCATGGCCACCATCAGGATGGCATTCCACAGCTGCTGCAGGGGCTTCTGGGGGAGGGAAGCAGCTGTCAGGGGTGCTGGAGCTGCTCCCTGTATTTGCCTCAGGAGCATCCACCCCCACGAACAGGCAGGTGACATGCATCAAGGGACTCTCTGTCCCTGCAGACTCCATTCCTTCTTCCAAGTCCTGGTCCCTCCTACTTTTGGCCTCCTCAGGGTCAGTCCCAGTTGATTTTCTTTACCCAGGTGCAAGGACAGCCACATCTGTCCTACCCCATCCTCGACCTGCACTTCCTCCTGACCTGTTCTCTCAGGCTCCCCCACTCACTTCCATCTAGGAGCTCACCTGTGGACTAGAGTTGGGAAGCACAACTGAGAGGTCATTGTAAAACCTATGGGCCCAGGCCCCAGGGGCTTCAGATTGCTAGGGGAACCACTCTGATCTTGATTTAACTCCTGCCACATGCAGTATGGCTGTAGATTTTGATAATTTTGAAGAGCCAGCTCAGAAGATGATGTGGCACAGTAAGACAGACATGCTCTCCCACACAGACAAGTTTATTTCACACAGCCAGTAGATGTGTTGTGATTAATAAACACATTCACCTAAGAAGCTTTTAGCATTCCTAATGCTCTGTGCCTGGACAAATGCTCAAGTTCAAAACTCTCATCGTGACAGAAGTGGCAAGAAACAATTTGATGGTAAAAAGGCACCATTCTATGGGATCTGCTAGTGCTACAAGACATCGCTCTTCCTTGGGATGGAGGTGCTTTGGGAACCATTGAAGTCTAGGAGCCTGCTCCCATTTTCTCTCCTATCTCACTGGGTTGGTGGTACCTGATCTGGGAAGCTCCCCACAAGCCCTAGGCTGAGCTCAGGCACCTTTGTTATAAGCTGGGGAATTTTTTTTTGTTTGTTTTTGTTTTGTTTCCAGTGATCGAGCTATCTCCTTGGCCCTTTTTGGTTTTTAAAATGTATTTGGTACAGGGTTTCACCACACATCTTGGACTCTAGTGATCCTCCTGTTTGCAGCCTCCCCAGTGCTGCGATTACACGGGTGCTTCATGCCCAGGGGCAGGGCCAGTGTAGCACATGGTACTGGGGATCAAACCCTGACCCTGTGTTTGCCTAGGCAGGCACTTAGTCTGCTGAGCTATCTTGCTGGCCCTCAGCCTGGGGAGTCTTGTGCCCACTGCCAGCTCAGCCTTCATTTCAAGCTTATCCACTCCCCAGGCTGGGTCCTGTGGGCCCAGGGTGTAGCTGTCCTGCTCTGTGTCCCACGGCATTTTGAAGGAGGCTGACATGGGGCAGGATTGGCCACTACAGCATAAGCTCTGCAGGGCACAGCCGGCTCTGGAGCTCTTTGGAACAGCCAGGCTCAGTGCACTTTGGGAAGACCCCAGGAAAGGCAGGAGTGTGGGATGGGGCTTATTATCAATAATTAGTTGACCTGGGCTTCCTGATACATGGGAACAGGGGTGATCCAGCTCTGAAAAGCTGGTTCAAGATGGTGCGTGGGTCCAGGGCTCAGGGCTTGAGGGTCCAATACCCATCAGGCCAGCCAGCTGAGACACCTTCCCAGCTACCCTTTGGACACTAGGTGTCACAGCCACCTGATCCTCATAAAGGCCATGTCTGCCCCAGCCAGCAGTATGACCAGGGCTGTTCAGCTTTGCCTTCTTACCAGCCAGACCTAACTGCAGACTGTAGGCATCCTCAACTCCAGGTTTTCTGGGGCCCATTCCTTGCCCCTATCCTCAGCTGACTTTTCTTTAGCCCCACTTCAAATCCCTGACCTCCTAAGGATCTGTATAGGATACCCCCTGCCTACTCACAACTCACAAATGAGGAACATGACACTAGACAGATTAAACATCTGATGTATGATCACTAAGCTAAGGTTTTAAAACCAGGATTTGGGCCCATCTGCCTTGTTTGAAACTGTTTAACATGGCCCACATTGATCGATACCTGCTGGAGGCTGCTCACCAGGCATGCCTGCTGGCACAGAAAAGGGGCTCAAGAAATGCTAGTGGACATTTCTGAACCCCTTCACGTCAAGCACTGGGAAATCCATAGCCAAAGAGAGCACACTCCTGGCCAATAGGAGACCAAGTCATGCTCCTAATACACACAGGGTGGGCTACCCTGAGAGTCCTGGCAAAACACTGCAGTGACTAAGCAGAGGGAGAGGACCTTGAGCAGAGGGTATAAGGACATTCTGAAGTAGGCAGGCCGCGTGAACTGTGACGGTTCTGCTAGACTGGGTCCTACTGCAATAGAGAAAAGGGGATTGGTGCCAAGGATGGACAAAGCCCAGAAGCAGGGGATCAGAGCACAGTGAATGGCACAAGGTGGCCAGAGCATAGGGAAAAGGCTAGAAAAATAAGGTAAGTGATGAGGAGAGCTGTAAAAGCCAGACTAAAGAGCCTGAACTTTATTCTGCAGACAACAGGTAGCCAAAGGGAGCCATTAAGTTGGAGACTAGCATAGTGACAGCAATTAAGACTGACAGCACACAACTTTAGGCCAAAAGCTTCATGGAGGGGGCCCTGCATTGTGTCACTAAACACATCAGTCTTGTGAGGTGACAAGGGCTGCCCTCACCACCAAGGCAAAAAGACCCTGCAGGATTTGCTTCTCCTGAGATTCCAGAGAATCCACTTGTACCCACCTGCTCTTGGGCACGACTGCCTCCCAGGCACACTAGGTCCTGCCATCCTCCGTAGCCATCCTTGGAGAGGCCACAGGTGGTCCACAGGGTCAGCTTCCACTCAATGTTGGCTGACAAGGATTCTCCACTTGTGATCTCAGCTGTGGCCTGGGTCCTTCTGGGAAGGAAAGCCACAAAGGGGACAGGCAGGAGAGCCAGAATCACCCCAACCCTGCAGTGGAATCCACAGAATGTCACTCCTGTAGGCTTTCTATTTTGGGCCCCAATCCTTTCCCAGCTGTTGGTTTTTCCAGTTCTCACACAGTCTTAGTATCACATTCCCATCCTCATCCCCACTTCCAGTTCAGGAGAATACAGCTTTAAGACTAACAGGTGACAGACACCCTGTTCCTGGGTCCCCCGAACCCACAGGAGAGCCAGGGAGTTTCAGCACCCAGGCTGCCAGACCCCCTCTTTTGGGGACCCAAACCCCAACTCACTGCAGCAGCGCCTCCAACAGTTTGGTGACATTGGAAGAATAATGAAGGACAATCACAGGCCTGAGCAGAAGCTGGGATATGTCCAGCTAGAGGGGACAGGGAGGGAAATCAGCAGGGTCTGGTTTTCCCTTCCCCAGCCTGCTCACCCACACAGCTTGCTCTGGTTTACCTCTCTGATCACGTTGTGGTTCAAGATGAGGAGAAGCAGAGCAGAGGCTCCCAGGAAGAGGGCCCGGCGCATCTGCAGGACAGAGGTGGGAGGCTGGCACCTACTTTGCCACACTTGGCTCACTTCCTGCAGTCCACTGCTCTTAGCTCTTCTTCTGTACTAAGCCTTTCCCCTGGACCAAGCTATAAGCTTCTTGAGGCCAAGGGCAAAAGCTCTCATGCTTCCTGCTCTGTAAAGTCCAAATAACTGCCCTTTCCCTGGTTCCTGCAAGGCAGTCCTGCCTGACTCTTCAAGGCTCCCCTCATAGTATGGTGCTGACTCGAGTAATCGGAGCCTGTTCCCACCTCCCTGATTCCACACCACACTGCCTAGTTTTCCAGACTGGAGGCCCCTAACCCACACAGGGCTTCTCTGTAGGAGCCACCTGGTAGCCTGGCTCTAGCAGATGCCTCGAGAACCTTTCCCCCAACCCCTCTCCCCCACATACAGCCCCTGCACCTGCTGGACCAGGGCCTTGGGATAGGCCTGGGCACCACTGCCCTGATTCTCCTGGTGAAACTGGGCTTCCTGCTCCTTGCCCACATATGCCACTGCAATCCAGCCTTCTACGGGCATCTCTTGCTCAGTATCCGCGATGTCCATCTGTGTAGTGAGGGTCAATGAGCAGAATGAGGCAGGGGCAGGTGGAAGTGGGAGATGGGATCGGCCACAGAGGATGCAAGGTCAGGGTCTTGGGAGCGAGTATGGTGAAGGGGGCATCTCAGGTTTTGAAAGCCTGAATTCTGGGTTGCCAAAGCAGCCTGTGGAAGGGTCGCTGGGTTGTCAGAGCTCCTTCAAGGAGCAAAGCGCGGTCAGGGTGCAGAGTCTATGCCGGGGTGTCCGAAGCAGCGCTCACCAGCAGCAGGCGGCCGCCCAGCGGGGCCGCCGGGTCGGCTTCCGGGCCGATCCTGACGCCCTCCAACACCAGAGCGTCCTGCCGCGGTAGCTTCACGTCCACCCGCACGGCGCGGGCTCCGCCCCGCGCCACCCGGGCCGCCGGCTCGTTGCCGTCTGCAGCTGCCCCGGGCCCCGCTAGGGCCACCCACAGCGGCAGCAGAGGAAGCAGCAACAGCAGCGGCGACAAGGGCGGCGGAGGCGGGGGCGGGGACAGCGACCTCCGCACGGTGTGTGCGGTGGAGCCCATGACCGGAACTGGCGAGTCGCAAAGACTATTCTCCCGGGCGCTGGACAAACAGAGGAGGCGAGGCCGCGCCGGGTGGGGCGGACGTCTGGAGGGGCGGGGCCGCGGACGGGGCGGGGCGTATGGTGGGCGGGGCGTTGTGGTGGGCGGGCTGTCGGGGTGGGCGGGCTGTCGGGGAGGGCGGGGCGGACCCTTTGGTGGCTCCGCGCCATATCCGCGCCATATTGAACTGCGCGCGCCCCCCGGTGGCCACGAAGAGTCCCAGCGCTGGTGGCCCGGGAGCCGGAAGGTAGCGGAGCGGAGTCGTAGAGTTCGGAAGGGGAGGCGCTCACTGGCCAGCCGGGTGCTGAATCGAATAGCGGAGCTTGGCAAAAGGCAGACTGTGGAAGGAAGCTGGATAGGGTGACCTGGGGAGACTGAGAGACAGTCAGGGCCTGAGAAAGGCGGGAGTGAGGAACATTTATTGCCTAACGGGTGGCTTCTTCTCTGTGGCGACAGGAGGGACGCACCGTGTCACCAGGACCATGTCATTCCCCTCTTCTGTGGGCATCCTTTGCTCTCAAGTCCAAACAGCAAGAAGCAGAGAACCACAGGTTGACAATGGGAGGCAAATGCATAGGATTGAGAAGCAAGGGTCTCAAAGGGGCCCGAGGCTAAATGAAGTCAGCTTATCCTTGGTGGGGCAGAAAGACTGGGTCACTTTCCCTCCCTGTGAAGTGGGCTCGACATAGAACCAGCACTGTCTCCACTAACACTTAACTCTTACCTGCTGGAATTGGAAATTTTGATTATTGTACTAATACTTGTCCTCTTCTTTAAAGGTTGAGGCTACAGGGACCTGGCTCTGCCTGAAACCTGAGCTTTTTAATAGTGTACCAAGATGAAAAGGCAAAGGCTAGTGAGCAATATTTTACCCCAAGAGATTATGATTTTAAAATGTCAAACAGGCAGAAAAATGGAAATTTTTTTACAGTAAACATCCATCTAGCTACCAATGTACAGTAGCTGAAATGCTCCTGAAGAGGAGGGAGATGGAGATAACGAAATAGTGTGGTATCAGCCCAAACACAGACAAATTGGTCATGAAACAAGCCAGACATGGACAAGCACATATGAACGTGTTGTGTGTCAAAGGAGTTGTAGTTGGGGAGATGGAAGGAGACAGTATAATGGACCTGTTGCTAAATTGTATTAAGATATCCTGTTAACTACTAGGAAATGAAGGAAATTTGAACCCCTATGGAACATCATATACATAAAAATCAACTCCATGCAAATTGAAGATCTAAACATGAGACAAGGTATAATGACATACCTGTAACCTTGGTACTTTGGGGAACTGAGGCAGGAGGATACCAAGTTGGAACTCAATTTGGGGCTTAGTGACTTAGCAAGACTCTATTGCAAAAAAAAAGAAAAGAAAAAGAAAAGGGGGCCAGGGAGATGGCTCAGTGGAATAAGCACTTCCCTGGCAAGCGCAGGGGCCTGGGTTCAATCCCCAGTTCTGAAAAAAAAAAAAAAAAAAAAAGCTGGGGATGTAGCTCAGCACAAAGATGCTAGGTTCAACTTCAGTGCCACAAAGCAAACAAACAAAATTAACCATGAAAAGTAAAACTTTAAGCTAGTCATGGTGGTGCATTCCTATGACCCCAGCACTATAGAGGCTGAAACAGGAGGACTGCAGTAAATTCCATCTGAACTATGTAGCCAGATCCTGTCTCAAACAAAAAGTCCAAGCATTTCATATAAAGAAATAGGAGAGGGCCAGTGAGATAGCTCAGCCAACTAAAGTGCCTGCTAGGCAAGTTGAGGCAAGTTTAGGCAAGCTTAAGGCAAGTTCAAGGCAAGAGAAGGGACCGTGGCTCAATCCCCTGGCGCCACATGCTGCACCAGCCCTGCTCCCAGGGAAGGCTGAGCCCGCCACAGCACAGAGTCTGGGTGTGGTGGCCCACATCTGTAATCCCAGTGCTGCAGAGGCTGAAAACAGGAGGACCACTGTGAATTTCAGCTGCTGTAGTGAGACCTTATAAAAACCAAATACATGTTTAAAAAAATAAAAAAAGAATATTTTAATTACTTCAAGATCATTTTCCACTTTTTTTCAGCCGGTTGGGAAGATGGCGGATATTCAGACAGAGCGCGCCTATCAGAAGCAGCCGATTATCTTCCAAAACAAGAAGAGGCTCCTTCTGGGAGATGCTGGCAAAGAGAAGCTCCCTCGGTACTACAAAAACATCAGTCTTGGCTTCAAGACTCCCAGAGAGGCCATCGAGGGCACCTATATTGATAAGAAATGCCCCTTTACCGGTGACGTTTCCATCCGGGGGCGGATCCCGTCTGGCGTGGTGACCACGATGAAGATGCCGAGGACCACTGTCATCCGCCGAGACTATCTCCACTACATCCGCAAATATAATCGCTTTGAGAAGCGCCACAAGAACATGTCGGTGCACCTGTCTCCCTGCTTCAGGGATGTCCAGATCGGCGACATCGTCACAGTGGGAGAGTGCAGGCCCCTGAGCAAGACCGTGCGCTTCAATGTGCTTAAGGTCACCAAGGCCGCCGGCAACAAGAAGCAGTTCCAGAAGTTCTAACTTCACCTGACCCAAAGGGAATAAAGTTATTCTGACTCTTAAAAAAAAAAAAAAAAAAAAAGATCATTTTCCATAATATAAAAGCAGCTTGCAAAAGAAAAGATTTAAAAATGTAGCCACAATAAGATGAAAAATTTCTGTTAATTAAAACACTAATAAAATGTCTGAACAAGCACCAAGCTAGAAGATATTTGCAAACTATTCACATGCAGACTATATAAGTATGTGGATATCAGCACAAGATATAAATAGGCATCGGACAAAAGAGTAAGCAAGATTGGTCAATAAATATTAAAAGAGCAGGGCCTGAAAAAAAATAAAAATAAAAGAGCGGGGACTGGTACAGCATGCCTGTAATCTTAGTGCTTTGGGCGGTTTAGGCAGAAGTTTCAAAGTTCAGGCCCAGCCTTGGTAATTTGCAATTTAATAAGACTCTATCTGAATTTTTTTCTTTTTTTTCAGAACTGGGGATTAAACTCAGGCCCTTGTGGTTGCCAGGCAAGTGCTTATTCTACTGAGTGCTTATTCTACCCCCTTATCTCAAAATTTAAAATCAAGTTTTTCTTGATTTAAAAATGGAGTTCATTGTGTAGGTCCTGGCTTCAGTCACCAGTACACACTAAATAAATGCATAAATAGGGGCTGGGGAGATGGCTCAGTGGAATAAGTGCTTCCCTGGCAAGCACAAGGGCCTGAGTTCAATCCTCAGTGTAAAGACCAAACCAACCCTTCCAGGTGGCAATGCCCCCCTTTTTCTGTTAAAGCTCAAACAAACATTTCTTGTTGTTCCTGTCAGAACCTAATGTTAGATAACTGTTCCCCATTTACACCCCCTCCCCAACACAATACCCAGCCCCACGCTAGACTGGCTCCATCTTAGCCCTTTGTTTCACCTGTTGCTAAATGTTCTGGGAAAGTTACATGCAACTAAGCAACCACAAGGTTGCTTTATAGCCTCAGCAATCTCCAGGTGGCCCTCAATCAATCTTGACAAAGGAACAATTGCTATTGGCTTCTGTAACCTGCTTGCTCAAGTTTCCCTGTTAACCCCTAATAGCCACAAGATGCTCCCCCCAAGGTTACCCAAGCATTACAGAAATATGTTATTCTGTCAAAAAGTATTCCCTTCTCACTGAGCCAATCAATGTAAAAGTCAACCCCTATTAACCAATGCAATTAGCTTCTGTGACACAGCTTGCCTCAGCCCCCTTCACCCCATCCCGCGAGACCATACCCTGAGCCACAAAGTTCCCTAATATAGATAGAATATTTGTCTCCCCCAATCAAAATTGTCCCCGTACTCCCCTAACGGCCATTTTAGCTTCTGTGATGATGCTTGCTTACCCCTCCCAGCCTGTGGGTTTTAGACATAAAATACCCAACAACCTAGCCCTCGGGGGGGCCCTTCTCCTTCTCGCATGGAGAGGCTACCCAGTGGGTACCACCTAAAATAAAGCGCTTCTTTCCTTTTGGACTTGCCTCGTTGTCATCTGATTTTTGAGTTACAACATTCGGTTCTGCCCCCCCCAAATAAATAAATAAATAAATTTTTGAAAATATAAATAAATAAATAAATGAGGGGGCCAGGGAGATAGCTCAGTAGAATAAGTACTTGCCTGGCAAATGCAAGGGCCTGAGTTCAATCCCCAGTTCTGCAAAAATAAATAAATAAATAAATAATGAAAAGATAGTTGAGGATGTAGGTTAGTGGTAGTGTTTATCTTTAGCATGTACAGGACCCCTGGGTTCATTCCCAGTCTGAAAACAAAACAAAAACAGAACAAAAAACGATGTTCAAGGCTAGCATGGTGGCACACATGTGTAATCCCAGCACTCAGGAGGCTAAGGCAGGAGGATTACCAGGAGTTCTAGACTACCCTGAGCTACATAGGTTGTTCAAGGCCAGCCTGGACTATATAGCAAGACCATGTCTCAAAAAAATTCAATCTAATTATTAATCATAATTAGAAATAATATCAGTCAAATCTTATTATATCAGCAATCAAGTGGTAAAATTTAAAAGTCTGACAGTGCCAGCCAGATGTAGTGGTACACACCTATACATTTTGGTCCCTCATTTATCACGGAAGCTACATTCCAGACACCCCACAACAAGTGAAAAATAGCGGAGTAGCAACATTACATATTTTTTAGTATTTATATATATCTTGCCAGGGAGGAAGCTCAGTAGAAAAAGTGCTTGCCTGACAAACACAAGGTTGTTAGTTCAATCCCCAGGTACCACAAAAAAAAAAAAAGGTAAGTATTTATATACATCTTAAGGCTTTATAAGTCCTTCCTATACTTTCATAACCTTTCTCACACTTTAAAAAACACCAATGTTCTTAACCATTTCCTAAACTCATAAATTTACATAATTTTAACAACATAGTATATTGTATGGTACTGCGAATTCCCACGACATAGCAAAAAATATGCAATAAATAAGTTAAATTAATATTTTTTGAAAACCCATGAAACAGTGAGTCTGCGAAAGTGGAGCTGTGAAATAGTGAAGGACTACTGTAATCCCTCTCTCAGGAGGCTGAGGCAAGAGGCTTCTGAGTTCAAGATCAGTCTAAGTTACATAGTGAGATCTCATTTCTAAACAACAGCAGAGGGGCTGGAGAGATAGCTCAGTAGAATAAGTGCTTGCCTGGCAAGTGCAAGGGCCTGAGTTCAACTCCTGGTTTGGAAAAAAAAAAACAAAACCAGCAGAATTCTGACAATGCCAAGTGTTGGAGTAAAGGAATATATGAACTGCTGCTGATGCTGGTATAATACAGTCAGACTGGAAACCTTTGTATGAAATAAAACTGAAAGTGAACATACTTAAGTAGTCCACTCTAAAGTATATATTCTAGTAAGGATCTTTAAAAATATACTGACATCCAATACCGGGTCAACAGAATCCCTATCTCTGGAGGTGGACCTTTGCTTCTGTTCGTTATAAAAGGCTTAGACAGAGTTGTGTAACTCTGGCTCAGAACCATGTCCCTCCCCATGAATACTTGGAGCAGCACTGTTGCATTGTGAAAGACAGAAAATAGCCCAACTAGGAGAAGAGAGAAATTGTGATGTCTTTGTGTGTAGAATATCCTACAAGAGGCAAAACATGAATGAACTAGTTATGTTTGGCATAATGGATAATTCTTTCTGTTTTTGTTTACTATGGGGTCTACAGGATCTCGGTACACAGATCGGACTCATAGTGAGTCTCCTGTTTTCAGCCTCCCCAGTACTGGGATTACAGAGGCGCGCTACCACGCCCAGTCTCATTTGCTGTTTCAGTGGGGGGCGGCAAGGCATGCAGCTGGGGACTGAGCCCCAGCTGCTGCGTTCTACCTAAGCACATGCTTTAGTCTGCTGAGCTATCAGGCTGGCCCTACCATGGATAATGCTGGAGAGGGTCAGGGATCTGGGTCGCTTTGTGCATGGAGATCTTGCTACAGCGCTCCTTAATCCTTTTTAACCCCCCCCTTTTTTTTTTTTCAGTACCGGGGATTGAATTCAGACCTTGCACTTGCCAGCAAGTGCTTATTCTACTGAGCTGTGTCCCCCATCTCCATGGATAATTCTTACAGAATGTTGAACACAAAAATGCAAGTTTTCAAATAATGCATACTATGTAAGCTCAAAAACACCAAGACCTCTGAGATCATCATGCACAAGTCAGTTTTGTTTTATATACCAGCAAGAAACAGTTTGAAAAGAAAATGAGGATAATTCCAATTTTAATAGTACCCAAAATAATAAAACATCTTGGGACACGCATAAACAAGGAGGTGAGAGACTTGTGCACCACAAATTACAATGTGCTGATAAAATAAATTTAAGAAGACCTAATAAATGGAAAGACATCCCTCCCTCCTAATGTATCGGAAGATGATGGTGCTATGATTTAAAACAATCCACTGGTTCAATGCAATCCATACTAAAGTTCTAGTGATCTTTTTTGAATAGATGGGGAAAAAAAACTCCACATTTATGTGGATTGTATGAGACCCCCAATAGCCAAAACATAATGGGGAAAAAGGAGGAGAAAGAAGAAAAAAAGCATTCATCCTACAAAACAACAATAATCAAAACAGCATGGTACTGAGAGACAGACTTAGAGACCAGTAGAATAGGATTGAAAAATCCAGAAATAAACCCATGTGGAATTAATCCTTAGCAAAGTGTTAGTGATACAGGGGAATGAAACTCCCAACCTGAATGATATCTGGGCCAAGTTTGTGTTCTTTAAAACCAAAGAATGAATTTTAGGAACAATGGAGGTTAAGAGCAGAATATATTTATTGGGGAGAGAAAGCTCATGTCCAAGAGAAGGACAGAAGGGAGACCTGACTGGGTTGCCCAGAAATCTGTTCTTTCTGGGAATTTTTATAGAGCAATGCCATGTGCTAAGGTGGAAAACATGGAAACTCACACTTGAGGTGGGACAAAACTATGGTCAACATTGTTCATTTAAAATTGATTAAATCAGGATCAAATGGGGAAGCCAGTTGTGTTGCAAGTGGGCATAAATTGGGAACAGGGACTTTTCCCAATAGGACTGGGTCAGTGACGCTTTCTGACTCTTTTAAGGGGATTGATACCTGTTTAGAATATCAATCCCTGGTGCCCATCCCTAGGGAAGTATGTTTACATTTGTTTACTCTTTTGCCTCGAGGTCTGGCTCACAGTGGAAGAGTGTCTCTTCCAAAGTTACAAGGTCATCTTGTCTTCCGTACTGTCTCCTTGAGGCCTGTCTGTCTGACTGCCTATAATATTTATGCCTAATTTAGCTGCCTGTAACACCAGGACCATGACTGGGAGACAGAAGAGTCTCCTAAACAAATGGTTATATGTCAACTGGCATATGCAAAACAATGGTGTTGGACCTTACCTAATACAGTTGTAGGCAGCTTAATTAGATAGAAATATTATAGGCAGTCAGTTAGGGGTAGGCCCTCAAGAAGACAATATGGAAGGCAAGATACTTTGCAACTGTGGGAGAGACAGACACTTGGCCTGTGGGCCAGACCTCAAGGCAAAAGAGTAAACAAATGTAGCCACATACTTCCCTAGGGGTGGGCTTCAGGGGTTGATATTCTAAATAGGTGTCATTTACCTTGAAAGAGTCAGAGTTGAGACCAGGGAGAGCCTGGCTCAGTGGAATGAGCGCTTGCCTGGAAAGTGCAAGGGCCTGAGTTTGATTCCCAGTTCCACAAAAAAAAAAAAAAAAAAAAAAGCCAGAGTCACTAGCCCAACCCCTAACAGGAAGCACTTCTGTTCCATATTTATTTATGCCAGCTTCCCCATTTTATCCCAATTTAATCAATTTTACCTGAGTAATTGTACTTGTCTTATTGGTGGGTTGACCATAGTTTGGTCCCACCTCATGTGCAAATTTCCATGTTTTCCACTCTAGACCCACCTCACCACATGGTTTTGCTCTATAAAAATCCCTAGAGGGACCAGGGAGATGACTCAGTGAAATAAGTGTTTCCCTGGCAAGCACAAGGGTCTGAGTTCAATCTCTGGTTCTGCCCCCTACAAAA
>PVKA01021075.1:0-39265 GCA_004027165.1 Ctenomys sociabilis | reverse complement strand
AAAAAAAAAAAAAAAAAAAAAAAAAAAAAAAAAAAAAAAAAAAAAAAAAAAAAAAAAAAAAAAAAAGATTTTAAAGTCAAGAGATCAAGCGTGACCTGCAGGTCACTCCTGAAACCACACTGAGCACTCCAGAGTGCTGCGAGCGCCCACACACGTGCTTCCTGCTTCCCCCACAGTCACGACCAATTATCTGGCTGGCATCACCGCAGGGTCTCCCCTCTGTGACTAATGGCAAATGCTTGAGATGAGTTTGGCAGGCACAGGGGGATTTTAACTAGGGTACTCATGAAAGAACCATCTGGTGAATGGACAGAAAGAGAAATCACCATGTGACTCACCTTTCTTTTCCTGTGACAAAATGCCTGAGATGATCAACTTAGGAGGAGGAAAGGATTGTCAGTTTTGGAGGTGTTGGTCCTGGTTGATTGCTCCTGTCATTTTGGGGCCTACAGCAAGCTTCCAGTGCCAGCTGGAGTGGGCTGTGAACAGAAAGCTCACCGCATGGTGCCCCGGAGGCAGGAAGGGGAGGAAGGGGCTGGGGTCTCGCAACCCTCTTGGAAGGCTACAGCCAATGACCTCACTTCCTGATGACAGCATCACTTCCTCCCTCAGGCTGCATGGCCTAATGTCTCTCTATCTCCCCACTATGCCATGGGCTGGTGGCCAAGACTTATTCACATGGGTCTGAGAGGATACTTGTCCTAACCATCATGATCTTAAAATGTAAACCAATCGTGATACATGGATCTAGGTTGTGCTGAAGAATCACAGCTAGCCTGGCTGACCAGGAGCTTCCTGGCTCTTGTGGGGCCTGCTCAGCTGGCCAGCAGCACCCTGGGCAGTGCTGAATGCCCAAGTGGAACAGGGACTGGTTCCTGTGGAGCCTAGCAGGATGTGTGCACACTGTGCGGGGCACCTGCCTCCTCCCAGAGCAGCGGAGGTCAGTTCCCCATGGGGAAAGATCAAAAACTTGGAAATTAGGGTTTCAGGTACCCAGTGTCTCCGAGACCCCTGCGTAGAGCAAGCAGTGGGCACTGGTCTAGAGATGCCTGACTGTGGAGGTGAGGCGGGGCTGGCAGCAGAGATGACCACTGTAGACCGCAAGAACGGATTTGAAGCCAACCAAACACAGAGGGGAAGCCTCCGCTGCCTGCAACACAACAAGGTGCCCCCTGAGATGCAGGCCTCGCAACTGGGCACCCAGGGCCAACTGCCAGAGGAATGCGTTGTGTTGGCTGGGAGGCGGGGAGAGGTGAGGGGCATAGGGGAGCAGGAGAGATGGGATGGGACCCACGGAGACAGAGAGAGCTGCCTGGAAAGCCCTGCAGAGTCGGTGGGGGGCTCGCCACTGCACCCTCTGAGGCCCACGTGACTGCCCACTGGGCCAGCAGGACCCAGACCAGCAGGGCCCAGGACAGGCCTCTGCACCTGTGCACTGCGCAGATCGCCCAGGGAGTGAAGCTGTCCAGAGCAGGGGCCTGAAGAGCTCCACTGGCCATATTGCCAAATACGGGAAGAGAGAGCTCCTGGGAGCCAGAAATGTGATCGCAACCAGTTGAGGCCTGGCCTGGCCTGAGAACAGGAGCCACCCACCCTCCCATCCACCTCCGCAGGAAGCCAACAGTGGGGGCGGGTGAGGGGTGAGGCTGGGGCAAATATCAAGCAGCATGGCCTAAAGAGCAAGAGGCCAGGAAGCAGAAGAGCAGCGTGCATCACTGCAGGCTGGGAAGAGGCTGCAGAATGGACTGGATCACTGACATGCAATTTCCAAACAGTCTCAGGAATTAAGAAAACAGCATGGAATACAACAGACACATGAACTGCAAGAAGAAAAATCTCGAGAAAGTGTCACAGAAAGACTTCAAAAGCCCAGCGTGGTACCAGTGAACTTACATTTGTAACCCAGGATGCTGAGATGGGGGATTGCAAGTTCGAGCCCAGCTTGGCCAACTTAGTGAGAGTGCACCTCAAAACAAAAGACAAAAGTTAAAACAAAAGAGCTAAAACTAGGGCTGGTGACCCAACTAGGGTCCTGAGAACGTCCCCAATAGGAAGGGCAGAGAGACAGGGACAGGGACAGAGACAGAGACAGAAAGACAGGGAGGATGGGAAGGAGGGAGGGAGGAAGAGGAAGGAAGGAGAGGGAGAGAGAGCAAGAGGGAAAGACAGCCTTCAAAATTAGAGACCAAATTATTTTCCGAAAATTCCTAACTTTGAAAATGTGCAACAACAAAGACATAGAATAAATACTGCATTATGAGAAGTAGAAAAATGTAAAGGAGCAATTTTCAAGCTGTAAAAGAACAAAAGAAATTATAAATAGATTTGTTGGAAAACAAAGCCCTATTATAAAGACTTAAGAGTCTCTGAAGAAAATAAGAGCAAAGAAACAGGACACACACTAAAAACTATAATTTCAGAACATTTTCCCAGAATTAAAAAGAATGAGCCACTCAAAGGATGTGCTGCGCTTTCAGATGTGGTCCAAGAGACACATTCTAGCAAAGTCAAGGTGTGCTCTTGTCACCCGGAGGTCTCCCAGGAAGGACGGGAGCTTGAATTCAGCCATAGGTGGATGACAACCACATGGATGGCCACTGCCCGCACCCCAACATGCCACAGAAGCCCGTGAGCCCCTCAAGGAGTAGCAGGCGGCCGGACATGAGGAGATACCAGCTTCAGAACTCCGAAATGGAATCGTGCTCTTCGTGGACGTGTATGTTGAGAGGGATGATTACGTGATGTGAAAAACTTGGTCACTTTGCAAGCGGGGCGTAGGAAGAGGGGAGCCGTGAGCCTGCTCTTCCTCTAGCCGCTTCAGCAGCGGCCAAAGGGCGCGGGTTCCAAAAGGCAGTCTGTGAACGCTGAGCCAGACGCCAACAAAGCAAGGCGGGCAGCAGCCTGGCCCTGTCACAGACCCCAGTGATGCCAGCAGCAGCCACGACACTGAAGCCGAAGGCAAAGCCCGAGGCACTGCGCTGCGGCCGGCCACCCTGCTGAAGGCCTGAGCGAGGCGCTGATGAGCGGTGAGCGCACAGCGCTTGTCTCTGTTTAATTTTTTTGGCCAACTTTGCACGCTTATGTCCGGTAGTCTGAACAACTAATCTCCGCCGGCGAGATAGCTCGGTGGGGGTGGCATGTGGCTATAATCCCAGTGCGGGGGAGGCTGCAAACAGGAGGACTGTACGAGTCTAAGCTGCATAGTGGGGCCCTGTACCAAATACACACACACACGCGCGCGCGCGCGCGCGCGCACATACACACAAAGAACAAAAGTGCGCAAAACGACAACCACTGTTGAATTCCTATCATTTTGCTGAGTGAAATTTCTAATTTGTTTACTAATTTAATTCTTTTTAGAAATTAAAAAATAATAAAAATAAATAAATCAGACAATTCAGAAAGAGAGCAAGGAAGAGCCAGTTAGAGTAGGGGTGCGGCTGCAGGAAGCGCAGGCCACGGGAGAGGCCAGGTCGCGGCAGTGCTGCTAGGTGCTGCGCTCCGGTGAGTGACCTGACCAACGCGAACAGCTGCAGAGCGGAATTCAGATGTGAAGAGGACACTCGTGGTCACAACGCATCAGAGCTACAAAGCGCGAGCCCTGGGCGGCCCCTGGTGAGACCCGGGTGGCACCACATGGTGGGCAGAGCGCGGGTCTAAGTGACAGGACGCTGCTCTGCTGGAAAGGAGAGCGCGCTGCGCGCTGCGCCCTCTCCTGCCGCGTGCTGAGCCCTGAAGGCTGCACCAGCGGTCTCTTGTCACCGGGTGCATCGCCTGACTCCACCGCCTGAAGGAGAGAAGACCTCATCCGGCTCATGGCTTCAGGGTCTGGCCCCGGCTCCCAGCAGGGACTCAATGGAGGAAGGTGAGACGGAGCAGACATAGTCGGTGCACGGTGGACGGCAAGGGGAGCGGAGCTCCGCGCGGAGGGGAAAGGGCGGGAGGTCAGCGGCAATCGCCAGGCAATCGTCAGGTCTCTCCCCGCCGCCCACGCGGCGGCCCCTGCCACCCCCGCGGCCCCCGCAGACGCACCCTCCATGGTGTGGAGCGGACCCATGAAGTTAATCAAGAGACGCCCTGTAAGTGACACAAACAAGTCAAAGAAGACTCATTCCTGCGGTCATGAGGACAGTGACAGGGCCCGTGGTATGGTCAGCAGGCGCAGGAGCCTTCGTGTCCAGGAGTTCTGCACCTCCACATGGAGGGAGAGGAACACTTTTAAAATCCTCTCTCTGAGCCAAGTGTAGTGGAGCACGCCTGTTACCCCAGCGTGCTGGGAGGCTGAGGCAGGAAAATCACAAGTTCCAGCCCAGCCTAGGGAGCTAAAACTAAAATGGCTGAGGATGTGGCACAGTAGGAAGGCCCCAGCACCACAAAACCAAAATAAAATAAAGCAGAAGCTGCATCTGTACTGAGGCATGAGTGTTTTTGTTACCTTTTCCTCAACAGTGCCCAGTATATTTGCGTAGCACTTGCACTGTGCCCGACATTGGCGGGCGCCTGGAGACGATGTAGAATCTCCAGGGCAGTGAGCACAGGCCGCGTGCAGATACCTGCTAGAAGGGCCCTGCGGACTGAGGGGGTGCAGGGGACTGGGCCCCCCTCGTGCCCAGCGGGCCCAGTGTGGAAGCAGCCCGTGTCTGGGGGCTGCACTCAGCCACGCTTGGAAGGATGCGCGACACACTTGGCCATTAAAGAATTAGGGCAAACACAGTGCTGGAGAGATAGAGGTCACATTTACCAATAAAATTTCCGCTCTGTGACATGAACTCTCCCGTTTGATACACCCTGCCGCACATTTTCCCTTCTTTGAAAGAAAGCCATTGGTATAGTTAATACGTTTTATCTACTTGGGTTGGCAGTTTTTCCACAAAAACCTGATGGTGGATCTGGTGCTAATTTACACCTCCTTCCTTCATAGTTTCCAAGTTCAAAACGGGTAAAGGATGCTATTTGCAGAAAAGACAGGCTGCTGCCGGCTGACTGCAATTTGATCACAGATTTGTTCCAATCCATTTTCCGAGCACATTTCGGATGACCATGGATGGGTGAAGGGCAAAGGGCGAAGGGCAACGCAGTAGTGTCGTGAGGCCGCGGTAACGCAGTGACACCAGGGGAGACAGACAGGGCCTCCTCCTCTGCACACGGCTCAGGGCACACAGCAGGAAGAACTCTGGTGCCACTCGGACCCAGCATCAAGGCCCTTCCTTGGCTGCGGGAAGCTGTGGCCACAGCCCTCAGAGCAGCAGGGGCCCAGGCCAGTCCACCCCAGCTATCGGACCTTGTGGGCAGCAAGGTCCCTACCATGGAGCACTTGGAAACCAAAATGTCACCAGCTCCATGAGTGAAACTTCCCCAAAACCCCTAGTAGCAGAAATCACCAATAAGCACCTGAATACCGTGAGGCCAAGAGGAGACTTTTGGAAAAATAAAGGAAGCTAGGTAGAGGCAAGTGTGAGCCCAGGGGCGTGGGTAGGGTTCCAAGCTGGAGCCAGGCGAAACTGGAGAAGTCTTAAGTGGACCCGTTTGCTGATCTCTCCAGCCCTGAGAGGGTAGGCTGCTTCTTTCTGATGAAGAAAACCAAGTCCATAGTAGGAAAGAAAACTGATTTACAGGTGCCTGTAAATCATCTTAGAGCATCTGTGATGCTGAGTCTGACATTGAGTCGAAAGAAAAAATCCCATTTATCACTTCCTTATTAAAATGTTAGCCCGTGAGGACTGCCCAAATGGCTCAGTGGCTTAAAGCACCTGCTTAGACAGATGCAGTGGCCAGGGTTCGATCCCCAGTGTGCTGTCTCGGCCCTGCTCCCGAGGCACACTGAGACTAGGCACAGTGGCACGTGCCCGCAATTCCAGCTCTTGGGAGGCTGAACACAGGCAGATAACTACAAGTCTGATCTACATAGTGAGATCCTGTAGACCCTGAACTAAAATAAAAAATAAAATAAAATAAAATAAAGTACTAGCCAGGGGCACTAGAATATGAGGCAAGAGACCTTTAGGAGAAAGTTTCAAATGAAGACAAACTACTGGAAAAGGAGCTACTTTAATAAATATCTGTACATGCTACTGGTTTTTATCAAGCATGTCAAAGACAATAAAAAAAAAAAAATACAACCAGAGATCCACAAGGTATTGGGCTTGGGTTTCCAGATATTAGATTTTCTTTTTTGGCAGAGCCAGGGATTGAACTCAGACCCTTATGCATGCCGGAAAAGCTTTATTCTACTGAACCATCTCCCCAGCCCCTTCCAAATATTAGAGATGAATATGTTTGGGATGGTTTGGGTTATTGTGGAGTAAAAGCACTCCTCTCTGGAGATCTGGGGTTTGCTACCCATATATGTTGGGGGACAGAGTAGACATAGCCCTTCCAGAGCTGTGGGGTACATGTGTGCTGTGTGTTTTGACCTGTGTCCCCTAATGGTTCACTCTGAGAGGAATATGGCCCAGTGGCTGTTGTCCCTTTGGCTGGGGGTGAAGCAAATCCATGTGGAGGCCCCACCCCTATCTCAAGCTGAGCAGAGCCTGCAGTTGATGCGGGGTGGCCCAGGGGACCCAGCCTGACCAGCTCAGCCCCGGACGCCAGGGTTCCTGGCGCCCAAGAAGCAGTGCTTGCTCCTGCGCTGGCTCCTGCGGGATTCTGAGCAGCCAGAGGTGCTGTCACCCTACCCTGGTGAGGCTGCTCCCTGAGCCTAAATGGAATTCTAAGCCATTATCTGAAAAACTTGTCGTCCTCTTCTCTAGGGCAATGACACACTTGTCTGTCCTGAGCTGTGGACAAAACACCGAGCTGGAGCAGGGAACCCATCGCGCACAGCTCAGTGGTGGTGAGCCAGCGGCGTGCACGCTGCAGCGGGCTGTGGCTGTTTGCGTCACGGGAAGCTTCGCTCTCTCTGGCCACCTGACTTCTACGAGGCTTCCCATTTATAGAAGGTGGAAATAGCTCCTAACCACGTTAGCATTTTTGGCGACACTTCTATAAGCGAGGCCTTGGGGCTGCAGCTGCATAGATTTGAATAAAATGCAGTGTGCCTTAGAAGGTCAGGGTGCATTCTGGGAAAAGCTTACGTAGCTTCCTGACGTCAGGCTGAGCTTCCAGGAACCCTTCTTCATTTGCCTTGTGAGATAAGGGATTTAGCAGAATAACAAAGCAACATTAGCCAGGCAACTGACCAGCTGCTCAAAGCGTATTGATTAATTGTAATCAGAAATCTCACTCATGTAAAATGAGGACTAACTCAATTGTATCTTAATTGGGATTTCTCTCAAGTTAATTAAATTTTAAGACACAGGTCAGTGGCTACAGTGCAAAGAGAATTTCTTCTATCAAGCCTGTGTTATTTTAAAACGAATTTCCTCCTCGTTCACAGTAGGGTGCTAGGTGGAATCCCATGGGAGCCGGCCGGTAAAGGAGTCTCCCACAGAGTTTAGATGAGCCTGTGGACACAGGACATCACAGGTCACAAGGGTGAGTGGGTGTTCAGTGGTCAGTGGTGAGGGGCCACATGTGGGCAGGGGAAGGGGAAGGCTCTATCCTGAACAGGAGACCTCTCTTCCAGCGCTGCATCCCTGCTTGGGAAGATGGGGTGGCCAGAATCAGAGCGCTAGGTTACAAAGCCCCGAGGCAAGCAAAGCCGGCCTGACCACCGCCTGCAGAAGTGGAAACCGTCAGAGACCCGGCGGCCTCAACTTGGCAGGCAGTGACTTCTAGCGCTGGCTGGCGGGTCCAGACTGAGGTCGAGTCCAGGCACTTCCAAACCGAACTGAAAGACAGCAAGTTCATCGGGCCGAGAGCTGCAGCCCAAGTCTGACTTCTGACCTCGTGCGGGGTCACCGTGGCTCCTGCTGTGGGGTCCACACGTTCTGCGGGGTCCGTGCTAACTAGGCATTGCTGCCCGTGGCCCCTGGGGAAATGTATCCGGGTCAGGATGCACGCAGGGCTCCAGGCAGACTATGGTTACATAAGCAGCTGTGGTCACCCAAGTGGAAACGACGGCCCAGGGCTGCTGCGGGAAGAGAACACGCCAGGGGCAGTGCAGCCGGTGCTAGCAGATGTGCTCTCTGGCCTGGCAGAAATTGCTTCCAGAGAAGTGATTTTCTTCCATTGTCGAGGGGAAACTGAAAAAAGCTCAGGAGTCTGCCAGAGTCGAAAGCCCTGAAATCCAAAGGGCTCCAGCCGATCCTGGGCTCAAAGGGGGTGCACCTCACTGCTCTCATCTGGCAGGCGTTTCACTCTGTGTTCTTGGTGGAGTAAGCACAGAACTGGGCCCTCGGGGCTCCGGGGAGGAAAGGTCACCCATCAGTGGGTCACATGTCACCCTGGCCAGAGAACCAGATGTCTGACTTGAAAACTCCCCTCCCGGTGACTGGGCCTAGCCAGAGACACTGGCGGGGTGGGGGGGGGGAGTGGAACCCTGAAACAGACAGAAGATAGGGAGGGAGGGAGTAGGAAGGACCGTGGAGTGGGGCCTCACTTTCTACCAGAAGAGCAGCGTGGCCAGAGGGAGCACGGCCTGGTGCCCATGTGCCTGGCCAGCGCCCACACAGTTCATGTCCTCCCTGAGCCCTCGTCCTCCAGTGGGGTTGGGGGAGCCCTGACAACCCACAGACCATGGTCAGGGAAGAGGAAGGGGCTGTAGGGCAGTGACCACAGGGACCTGATGGGCCATCCCAGACTGCCAGGCCTCCCTCTGGGGGCCTGAGTCACAAGTGCTTTCGCAGGGAGCACAGCTCTGCTTTCATAATGGAGTCATGAATTACCCAAGTTCAGGAACCTCGACCTTCGCTGGCCTCAGGGCTGCCAAATACAGAAGAAGGTCTCCAGGAAAGTTCTCTCACAGTTCACCTTCAGGACCCACTTGATGATTTACATGGCTTTGCGTCATGCAGGCTGCGGTCCACCTACCCCTCAGCTCTCCTTGGCCAGATGGAAAAGCCAGAGGCCCCCTCCACATGAGAGTGGCACAGGGGCAATTTCCCCTTTGGTCCCGGCTTGTGTCCCTGTCTGTTGCCCGTGGCTGTGTCAGGTGGAGACCATCCTGGGGGCGAGGAGCCCGAGCGCATGCCATTCTGGGGTCTGGCACCTCACTAACCGGTCTGTCTCAAGCAGCCCTGGAAGGTGACATCTTATCCAGGAGACTTACAAAACTGTCTATGTAAAAACTGAAGATCTTTGTCTTAATTCCTCTTCTCTCATTGCTGGGACAATACTGACACCCAGCATTAAGAAAGGAAAAGTTGACTCAGCTCACAGTTGGTGCAGGTTCCAGACCAAACTCAGCTGGCTTCAAGGCAGGGTGGCACACGGCGGAGGGCAGCTGTTCATGGAGGTGGCAAAGAGCAAAGGGAGTGGCAGCAGCTGGGGCGGCCTCTCTCGCTCCCTAGGTGGTAAGGCAGACCACCCACCCCAGGGCAGGTGCAGCACTCACCTGCCCAGGCTGGGATCCCATCCCAGGATCCTGAGCCAATCACAGCCTCCAGAAGCCACCCACAACTGCATGGGGCTTCGGGGGGACACCCAGACACAAACCATAGCAAGACTTAAGTTGCAGACTGCATCCAAAGCTCCCGCTGAGGTAGGCCATGCTCTCCATGTAGACTGGAGTGGGCTAGGATACCCATTCTGAACTGAAAGATTGCAGATTTCAATGCCTCATAGGACATTCTTTGTATTCTTTTGAGTGGAAACTAAGTGAAATGTGATGTGACTTTCCAGGGCAAAAGAGAAGATGCCAGGAGGCCAGGAGACTAGGTGATGAGTCCAGCACTCTCCTGGGTCTTCCTTTCCCTGGTGACAATGTGGAGAACCAAGGACTGGGAAGGGGAGAAGTCCAGGGGCAGCTGAGGCCACTGACCTGCTGACCTTCACGTCCCTCTCAGCTCTCTTCCAAGTTCGTTCTACAGAGGCCAAAGCTCCTTCTAGATGCTCCTTCTGGGTGCCAGCCAACGAGGTCTGGAGACAGTGTGGCCCAGTCCTTGGGCTCCCACACCACAGCAGGTGTCCGTGATGGGTCCCCTGCAGCAAGAGCACCCATGCCCCAGTGGGCTTGCTTCCTTGGCTTTGGCCAGGAACAGTGCAAGGAGCCTGAGGTTGGCCAGGAGGGCTGGGGCCAGAGGTCCCCCCACTGCACTCTGTGCATGGACTCCGGGACAAGGGCCCAACAGTCCTGGTCCCTGCTGCCTCTGAACTTGCATGAAGTCCGTCTCAAGAGGATGGGAAAGAAGTCATTTAATTAGAGAAGCCAATGTGAGCTCATGCAGAAAAGCTAAGATCATCCTAAAAGTGACAGAGTCAAAAGTAAAAAGGGAAACATGCACTCAGGCAGAACGTCAGGAAGACCAAAGCTCCGCAGAGCCTGGGAAGGGGCACATTTGCAGCATGGCTGGGAGGGCGGCAGCCGGAGCTCCTTCCTCAGGAAAGACAGGATGGCATTACGGTGTGTTACCCCGCAACCCAATGCCTACATACTGAGAATCCCAACAGCACCAGTGGTGACAAGCAGGGGAACATTCGCATGTCACAGGTGACTGAAGGCCATGAGGGGAAGGGCTCAGGTGGAAGGAGTCAGGAGCACTGCTGAGTGGCGGAGGTTGGAGGGGTGGGGGAAGCGGTCAAAATGTTCGCCAGCTTTGCAAGCAAAGTCCTAGGCTCCCTGGAAAGACAGCCCCCAGGTTCCTTAATTCAGCAGGCGACCAGCTTCTAGTCTTACACTGCTAATTTGCACCTGTCCTCTCCAATAGAGGTGAGTTTCCAGGCAGGAATGGTAAGGATAAGCCTTCACTAGGATGAGTGAGGAACTCTGGACGGCAAGCTGCTGTTGGGACATCAAGCCGCACAGCACTGGGGCTCAGGCGGAAGCAGCATGGCTGCAGCAACCCATTGTCTTCAAGGAAACATGAGTGGCGGGACTTGTGCTGGGAAAGGGCGGCAGCATCTGCAGAAGATCATGAGCAGTTAGCAATCCTGGGTGGTCCCTGAACAGTATGCGTGTGCTCAGGACATCGCAAAGGGGTGGCAGTGACCACTGTGGGATTGGCACAAGCGGACCAAAATGAGCTGGGCTTAGGCTCCTTTGTGACAGGGACTCTTACACTGGCTGGGAAAGGGCACTGGGTGGTCACGGATCTGCTACTGGGCAAAGAATTTGCAGAGAACTGGGTGCAGTCCCACAACCACACAGCAGGGAATAGGCCAGGGCTGCAGCTGAGCCCAGGGTCTCTAACCAGATGGGCATCTAGCCACTGCCCTCTTCATTAAATGACACAGAGCTAAGGGCAAAAGTTAAGGATGAAGAGAGAACCAAGAACAAAGACTTGTGTTGCGAGCTTTGCTTGTTGTTAAGCTTGGGCTTGATGGAGCAAGGCTGCTCTGCACCTAATAATGTCGTTTTACTTCACAAGTGAAGCTCACTGTCTTTAGTTATTTTCCTCCTCGCTGAGACAAAATACCAAACACTGAAGTTAAGGCAGAACCAGTCTGCTTCCTCTCCCAGGCTGTGGAGGTTTCCATCTGCGGGCAGCTGACACCAAGGCAGGTCGGCATGGCAAAGCTAGGCTGATGGTTGAGAGAAGCAGTCCATGGCAGGGCAGGCAGGAGCAGTGAGCCTGCCTGCTCTCTGTTCCCTTATGGTCCAGGCTGCGAGACTCCTGACTGGTGCTACCTACGTCCAAGTGGGGCTTCCTCTTCAGTAAATCCATCAGCCTCACTCAGAGCTCTGCTAGTCCAATCAGGGGGCTAAGCCGGTATCACACCCCGAGGCCCTGGAGAAGCCCCAGCTTTCTCACCCCAGCTTTGCAGGATGTCTAGATGCAAGCCATAGCACCACACCGTCAATATTTTGTGTATTTCTTATGCACATCTTTCATCATTTATCTTTCACAAGAAAGACAGGATGAAAAAAGACCCGAAGGTAACCCAGTGCAAGGAACGCTTGAGGAACTGGGAAGTCCACAGAGAGCCGTAGTTGGAGGGGCCTGTGTTGTTTCAGTTATTCAGAAGAATGGCATAAGAAGAGAAGGACGCATACCCCAGCTTTGGAGGAAAGAATTGGAAGCCTGCATGAGCAATGGTATGGGAAAACTCTGATGTGGGGTCCAAAGAATTTGTACTACTGATTGTTTAAAAAAATGAAATGGTTTGGGAGTGTGACCGACGCCCTGTGCTGGCGGTAGCCAGGCAGATAGTCAGATGGGCCGCTGAAAGCCAGCTGGGTGCTGTGTGATGGACCCAGGCTTGGGTCTGCTTGGCCAGCAGCACACTGCCACCCGAGAGGGCAGAGAGGACTGAGCAGGGCCTGCAGGCCAGGTGCCCGGCATTCTATTTCCTGCCTGAAAGTTTATTGTGGAGCACCGCAGGAAGCTAGGAAATGGATCAGACGTGCGTAGGTGAGACTGGGCCTCAGGGCCTAAAGCCAGCCAGCTACCCACTCCCGAGATGAGCACCCTGTCTGGTTAGGGTCAGCTATTAGTCTGTAGGCAACTTGTGTCACGTGTCACAAACTTTGCAAAAGTATAAATAGAAGTAAGTTGTGTTGTGCAGTGGCTTGTCCTGCCCATCAGGCAGACCAGCGACCACCTAGCCCAGCTTTGTCTTCTCGTCTATCTTTCTCATTCCTGCTGCTGTTTGCCCCAAGAACCGATCGCAGTGAGACCAACAGATCCCTGCATTTACATGCAGAGTTCTCCCTAATTCACTTTTGTTCCATGTACCCCGAAATTTTTAACTTCATTTCCACGATCCTACATTGGTCGGGATGCATCGAGTTATGCTGCTGTGGTGAGCAGCCCCGGATCTTTGGTGGCTGGAAACACCACAGTTACCTCCTGCTCAGGCCACACGGGCCATCAGGAGAACACTCAGGGCTTGAGTCCCGGGGGAGGGGAGATGCTGTGGCTGGGTGCACCCGCAGCCTCCGGTGACTGGGCCCTAGGTGCACCTCCCCCACGCGGGGCCAGGAGTCCACCAGTAGCAGGGAGTCCTTTGTGCACGCAGGGGATGAGAGCTGGCTCTCCTGAGGAACAGCCGATGCTCTCTCAAAGTAAGACGCATGCTAGGCCTCTCCAAGCAAAAGGACCCCACGAGGCAGCATGCTTTCTCCTTGGTCAGGCCCTGTCCCTCTGAGACTCTTTCCTGCAGCCCTGGAGGCCAGGCGACCTTTCAGGGATTAGGTTTCTACACAGGAAGACGAGGATGCCTGTTGCCTTGGTTGCTGTTGCAGAACCATAATTCAGGAGGCAGGAATGCGCCGTGCAGCTCCTCCATCAGCAAGCAAGGGGAGCGAGGAAATGCTCCAGGCCCCAAATCCGAGTGACACACAGCCAGGCAGCTGGGTGTCTGCGCACAGGGCGAGCGCTTATCACTGCTCTAATGCAGGCATCTCCTGACCCACTCTGACCTCATCTTGTCTCTGCCACATTGTGAGTCACAGACTCGGACAGAAGCAAGGAATCCCCAAGCCCCAAGGACGCACATGGGAGAGGTCCCCCCACCCTGGCTGTGCTCCCTTGTTCCCAAAACCATACTTCCTTCAGCTCTTCCTGCTCCTGAAGACACAGACTGGCAAATGCGGTCAGGGCTCTGAGAGTACTGGACAGGTCCTGATAGCGGCTGTGCCGCACTGCTGCAGGGCACTGGGGACAAGAGGTCACAGGAGGGAAGCTGCTCAGGTCCAGACAGCATGAGCAGAGGCGGTCTGCAGGCACCCATGGCCCCTGCCCAGAGGGCTACCCAGTAGCATCCAGAAATGCAGGGGGGGGGGGGCCTGTGCTTCCTGCCAGGGGAAGGTCCCTTCCTCACACACCCGCTGGGACTTGGATGGGGCTTGGGGAGCTGGAGGCAGGGGTCATGACCCCGACAGGCACGCGTAGATCCCTGGCATGGCGCTGCAGCAAGGAGTGGCTGCCCCCGGTGGGGAGAAGGGCACCAGTCGCTGGGTCGTATCCAAGGCCACCACTGCCAGTCAAAAGAGATGAGCAGAAGGCCCACGAGGCAGCTGTGCAATCCCAGCAGCAGGGGAGGAGGGCAGGGGCGGGGCTCGACTCTCAGCCCTTAGGGCTAGGAAACAAATCACAGAACGGCAGCAAGTGATCGCCAGACTGGTAGAGCCCAGATGAAGCTCCGCAGTAGATGGGAATCAATGAACAAGTCTCATGCGTAATTTATGTCACGGCGCATGTCTACAGTCTGTTCCAGCCTCTTCTGATATCATGCATACGGTTTCTTCTCAACCAGCAGACAGCTGCCTCCTCCACTCAAGACAATACAAAGAAGGGTACTTACCTGACGCACAGCTACTCAGAAGGCTGAAGCAGGAGGATCACCTGAGCCCAGGGGTAGCCTGGGGAACAAGACGGAACCTTATCTCAAAAGATAAAAATAAAAGGGATCCTTTCACAGAGAAAAACTAACCATTCTTTTATAAGATTAAGGCATAAATGTATGGTCCTGGGGCTTTTGAGGTGACTGGGGTGACAGTTTTCTTAAGTGTTGATATTCCATTCTTCACGATGACAGGCTGACAGCCTGATCTCAGGCTGGTTATCTGCCTGCTCGCCGTGCCTTCTCGTGGCTTAGCTAGCAGCAAAAACATGCTGCTGGTGCTCACTGGTGCGCTGGCCCCAGCTGGGTTCCTGGAGCAGCAGAGCCCCTGGGGCACAGGGCACGCGTGTAGCCTACCTTTGCGCCTAGAAAAGGCCTGGTGCCTCTCTTCTGGTGCTTCAGAGCCCCGACCAACATGAAGGGGCAGCCGGCAACTGCACCCGGGCTGGAAAGTGGCTTCCTGCTCCTGGGTCCAGCTTCGCACCACAACTCTAAAAAGAGCTCTTCCCTGCTTTTGTCATGGAAATGGGAAGCAGAGAGTGAGCTCTGGTGCTTCCTCTTGCCAGAGCTGTGCTCTTGGGCCTGCTTGCTGGTGCCTGCAGCAGCATCTCTAGGCGGAGGAGGCCACAGCTACCAGGATGGGGTGGGCGAGTGGCTAAGTCTGCCCGCCGACTGGAAGAGCCACAGGACTCCTCTGACTGCATCATTCCCTTGGAGGAGCAAGCTGGATCTCAGGGGGCCAGCAGAGCCATCATGTGGACACAGGTGGCACTGTGTCCAACTCCATTCCTTCTCAGCACCTTTACCAGGAGAACCTCTCTGAGAGGCTACCCCAAGGGCTAGACACAATCCTTGCTTTCTGGACCCAATCTTTAAAGGACTCGGGTGACACAGGCACTTGCACCTGTCAGCAGCAGGTCAGGAGCCAGCAGCTGGCCCAGAGTCATGGGCACAGTGTGGGGCTAGGCGGGGCTGTGTAAAGGCCTCCATTGCTGTGAGTTAGGACAAGGACATTGTGCAGGCCCCTCTCACCTGCATCCTCTGGGCTCACAGGAAGGCTCACCATCCAAGGTGGAGACCGGTCACAGTTGTTTGCAGGAAGGAAAAACTTTTTTTTTTTCATTAATTCTATTGAGGAAAAAATTGCAATGAGACAGCTTCAAAACAGGTTGGTAGGAGAGTTACAACAATTGATATACTGCATATTGTTGTCTTTGTGGTAGTCATTCATAGCACAAGATGTACACACGATATCCTGTCCAAACACTATGAATACAAATCTTTCTTCTCATTGAATTAAGGGAAAGTAGCTATATATCTATCCTAACTATTTTGTATTTACAGATACAAAATGGTTTTTCATTTATATCTCCTTTTTTGTTTACTTTTGTCAGAGATGGGTATTCCATTGGCATCCAAATATTTTAGGTGCATGAATTCAGCAAAATATTCCAATATAATCCAGTCCACAATAGCAGTGGGTTATCCGTAGGACTGGGAATGTCTGAATCTGACGACTTGAGCCTTCCACAGCTCAGCTTATTAACATGGCTTCACTTTTCATACCTCATTTCTATACTTTTCTGCTGGATGGTTAAGACCAAGATACAGCGAGACCTATGCAGCAAGAAATGTAACTTTTGTATCTGACAAGGTCAGTCAAGTCCCCTCAGGATTTATCCGGAAACCCAGTATCACACTTTATAGATCCTTTGTCAGTGTCAGCCATGTGGATGAGTCACGGCCATTGCTTGACCAATTTGTTCTCTGTGAAAGCCTGAGAATGTTTTCTCTCCATGTGACTCTCCTTAGGCACACTATACAACATGATCATTTTCTTCTGTGGCCCCATAATTTTCTTGATTAGAAAATCTGGGGCACTACTGAGTTACATGATGTTACAGTACAAATTTTCCTATGTCCTGAGTCTTCACTGAACTTGAAAGGCTAGGGCCAAAATTTTGGCTGACCTTGCAGCCCTTCTTTTTCTCTGTTTCTTGGCCTGCAAACTTAGGTTGTTAACCTTCCAGAATAGAAGCTTATTATTGCCCTACAACATACGCAGGTGGGTTTACCCTAACTATCTGCCTGAATATCAAAGATCTTAGGCGTAAGATGGAGCATGGATTTTCCATCAAGTACTTATTTGTTAAACTTTAAGTCTCTACCGAATATGGAAAAAGAATTTAAAAATATTAAAAAGTAAGAAAATCAGTTACGTATTTTTACACAGTAATTTAGACATCTAACCATATACATCATTGTAGCAGGACAGTCCTGTGATATTTCTTTCTTGTCTTTTTTTTCATTCACTATCCTTAAAAAAACATTTACTTGAGATACAGTCTGGCCATAATTGGTGTGTCACAAAAAGCAGTACTTACTTAGAAGACCAGACTCACAGGCCTTCCGGCAGGACCCCACTATCACACACTGCTGTCTTCGGTGCAGTCACTCAGTTCACAGGTATCAGCATATATAGCTAGTTAGGGTGAGAATCCCATCAAGGAACTGCTAGCTTCAACAACCTGCTGGTAGTTCTCAGGATCATTGCCTTCCCCATCTTGTGTGTATAAATGCATGGCTTTGCCCCTGTCATGTTTCCTACCTTTTCTCCTTGCCCACATTTTTTTGTCTAATCCTCAAGTTCTCGCTTTCCTTTTAATTGTATTATACTTTTCTATTTGTATCTCTTCTTTGAGTTCTTATACTAGGGAGACTATACAATATTTACACATGTGGGTCTGGTTTATTTCACTTATGAGTATATCTTCAAGTGGCAGCCACTTAAATATAAATGCTTCAAGTTTATCATTCTCTATGGCTGAGTAATACTACATTGTAGAAAAATGCCACATCGTTTTCATCCATTCCTCAGGTGATGGGCATCTTGGTTGTTTCCAAGATTTTGCTATCACAAACTGTGCTGCTATAAACCTAGGTGCACATATATCAGTATCATAGGACATTTTCAGTTCCTGCGGGAACTTTCCCAGTAGAGAATAGCTGGCTTGAATGGGATTTCCAGTCCTAGTTTTTTAAGGAGTCTCCACACTGATCTCCACAATGGTTGCACCAGTCTACATTCCCACTAGCAGTGCAGAAGGGTTCCCTTTTCTTCACATCCTGTCCAACATAGCCATTCTTTCTAGGGTGAGATGGTATCTCAGGGTTGTTTTAATTTGCATTTCACAGATGGCTAGTGATGTGGAGCATTTTTTCATATATTTATTTGCTTCTTTAATTTCATCCTCTGAGAAGTGTGTGTTCATCTCAGATGCCCATTCTGGATTGAGTCTTTGAATTTTGAGGTGCTAATGTTTTTTAGTTCTTTATATATTCTAAAGAGAAAACCTTTGTCTGAGGCTTATTTGTCAAATTTTTTCCAAATTTGTGGGTTGTTTTCACTTTGTTGGTAATTTCCTTTGACGTGCAAAAACTCAGTAAGAGGAGGTCTCAGTTGTTAATTCTTTCAACTGTTACCCCTTCTATTTGATTTTGGTTCATAAACTCTTTACCTACCCCTATGTCTTCAAGAGTTCCTCCTACTGTCTCCTCCAGGAGATTGAGTGTTTCTGTTTTAATGTGTAGATCTTTAATCCATTTTGACTTTAGCTTAGTGCATGGTGATGAACTGGGCCAAGTTTTAGTTTTGGCATGTAGGGAGCCAGTTTTTCCAGCACCATTTGTTAATGAGGCTATCTTTCTCCCGTAAGCATGTTTGGCCCCTTTGTCAAAGATCAAGTGGATAAGTGTGTTTGTAGAGGCTTCTGTATCTTCTAATCTATTCCATTGATCCTCAGGTCTATTTCATTGCCAGTACCATGCTGATTTTATCACAGTGGCTTTGTAGCATAATTTCAAGTCAGGAATTGTAATGCCTCCTCCCTTGTCTTTGTTGCCCAGGACTGACTTTGCTATTCTAGGTCTTTTCTGGCCCCCAAAAAATTTTAGGAACAATTTCCGTAGCTCTGGGAGGTATGTTGTGGGTAGTTTGATAGGGATTGCATTAAAACTGTACAGCAATTTTGGGAGTATGGCCATCTTCACAGTGTTGGTTCTTCCTATTCAGGAGCAGGGAATATCTTTCCATTTTCTGAAATCCTCTACAATCTCTTTTTTCATGGTACTGTAATTTTCCTTGAAAAGATCTTTGACTTCTTTAGTTAGATTAATTCCAAGGTATTTCATTTTCCGTGCTGCTATTGTGAAAGGTATTATTTCTCTAATTTCCCTCTCAGTGTGTTTGTTATCTGTGTAGAGGAATGCTATTGACTTTTGGGTACTGACTTTGTATCCTGCTAGGCTACTGAATTTGTGTATCAATTTTAGTAGCTTCTTGGTGGAGTGTTTTGGGTCTTCCAAGTAAAGTATCATGTCATCTGCAAGCAATTATAATTTAACTTCTTCTTTACCTATTCTTATTCCTCTTATTTCTCTCTCTTATCTAATGGCTCTACCTAATGATTCCAGAACTATATTGAATAGGAGGGGTGATAGAGGACAATCTTGTCTTGTACCAAATCCGAGTGTAAAAGATTTCAGTTTTTCCCTATTTAGAATTATATTAGCCATTGGGTTGTCCTCGATAGCTTTTGTCAGGTTAAAGTAAAAGTCTTCTATTCCAATTTTCTGTAGTACTTTGAACATGAATTAGTGTTCGACTTTATTGAAAGCCTTTTCTGCATAAATTGAGATGATCATGTGGTTTTTAGATTCTTCTCTATTGATATAGTGTATTACATTTATAGATTTGCATATACTGAACCCTCTTTGCATCCCTGGGATGAGTTCTACCTGGTAATGGTGTATGATATTCTTGATGATTTGCTGTATTGTATTTGCAAGGATTTTGTTGAGCATTTTTTCATCTATATTCATGAAGGATGTTGGCCTGTACTTTTCTTTTTTAGTTGTGTCTTTCTCTGGTTTTGGTATCAGTATAATACTTGCCTCCAAGAATAATTTTGGAAGGATTGTTTCCTTTTCAATTTCAGCGAAGAGTTTGAGGATGTAGGGATTATGTCTTCTATAAATTTCTTGTAGAATTCAGCTATAAATCCATCAGGACTTAGAATTTTCTTTGTCAGTAGATTTTTTATTACATTTCATATTTCATTGGCTGTTATTGGGTTATTGAGAGTTGTTATATATTCTTGATTCAATTTTGGTAATTTGTACTTTTCTAGGAATCTTTCCATTTTTTCTGTGTCTTCTATTCTATGAGAGTAAAGCTTCTCAAAGTAGCTATTGAATGTAGAGGACCACCTGAGCAGCTCTCCTTGAAAGAAGAGCGACTGTCTCCATTTTGACTGAGCCTCATCCTATCTCCTTGTATTGTTATGTGCAGAGCTGGCTAGGACTTCTGTTTTTCCTTCAATTGGCCTTAAGCAATGTGTGTTGGTCTAGCTGAGGTGCTGGTGATAGTCTTTGAAGGTGGCATGTGTGTTTCCCTGGTAAGCCTGCTGCTCCTTAACGTGAGCCGGGTGGAGACAGGATGGTAGAGCTAATGCTCCGCGCTGCCAGCTAGGATCGAGCCTGGAGATAGAGGCTATGACTTCCTGGGGCTTGAAAGACTACATCAAAGCTGAAGCCCTAGACTTCCCAAAACATTAAATACTATATAATGCAGATTACTCTCTCTGCATATCCTCTCTGCATATGGCAGAGGTAAATGTAGGCCACCCACCTAGCTCAGCTCACAGTACTCACCTACTTCCCACAGTTCTCAGTCAATCCTCCTCAAGCCACTCCCCCACTGAATAAAAACCGGGTGAGGCCCTGGGTCGCTCTCTTGGTTCTGGAAAACCATGTCATGGCAGGACTTAGAGCCCCTCGAGTCCCTAATGATTAAAAACATAATTTAGTGTCTTCCATTTTTGCCATGGGTTGCATGGAAAGTGGTAGATTGGAATCAATTTGATGGGATTCCAATGACGTAACTTTAGGATTACAAATATTGGTTTCTTGGACTGAGATGAGGACCTGGAAGTGTCTCCTACATAATGTCAGATTGTTTCCTCATATTTGGGAAGTTTTCTGCTATTACTTCTGCCCATATTCTTTTTATGTCATTTGTATCGAGTCCTTCTTTGTCATTGATGATGGCTATTAGTCTCACATTGTTCATCTTGGCATCATCTTTCAGGTGATGGATTATTTTTTCCTGCATCCTAGTTGTTTTTAAGAGAGCTTTTCTCACCTTTTCACTAGCTGCACCAGCTTCTTCAAGATCTGAGACTCTGTCTTTGCTTTCACTCAAATGACTTTGTAGACTTGTGATTGAGATTAATTTCCTCTGTATCTCTTTGACTCTGCTTCATGCGATCCATTTCTTTCCTGTATTGCTCATTCAAGGAATCCATCACTTTTCTAATCTCCTCTATTTTTTTTATCAGGGTCTTCTTGAGAAGCATTTATTAATTCTTTTACTTCAGAGTTTATTTCTGATCTGATTTCCTCCATATGTTTCTGCTTGATTCTTTATTTCTGATGCTTTTATTTCAGAGATTTCTGTTTTCATTTCAGAGATTACTTCTGATCTTGATTCCCCTATAGCTTTCTGCTGTTGTTTCTTTCCTTCAGGCACTATTAATTCATAGATTTCTTTTTTATTTCAGAGATTAATTCTGATCTGAGTTCCTGTATACCTTTCTGCAGTTGTTTGTTTACTTCAGACGCTATTAATTCAGACATTTCAGCTGTGCTAGTGCCCTCTGCACGTGTTCTGGGTGAGCTTGAGACCTGAGATTGCATGTTTCTCCTTGTCTTTGTCGTTTTGTATAGCACTGACCTCTGACCATTGATGTAGAGCTTTGGTGCAGTTGTAACCTTAGCACCTACTAAAATTCAGGTGCCGATATACTGAGTTCTAGTGCATCCAGATGTGCCTGGCTCAGGTCTGGCTACTGTGCAGAGCTCCTTCCTGCTGCTGCCCTTGGAGGTGAGCTGTTGTGGCCCTCTGGAAAGATGTTGTACTCCTGGATTACCTGTGTGGTTTTGACCCTATTCTCACTGCAGGGACTTCAGCTGCAGGGTTTCACCCCAGGCCTGTATGTCAGGCCTGGGCTGGGTCTGAAGGGGTAGGGAGGGGCAGGAGAGCACAGATGCTCCCCCACACACTCACCAGGCCTGGGCTTAGGTGGGTCTGGAGGATTCCCAAGAGTGTGGTGGAAGTTCTCACTCACAGGGAAGGCTTGGGCTGGCTCTGGACAGGCAGAGGAGGTCCAGAGAATTCGGGGAAAGGTTTCTCTCATGCAGTGGGCCAGGGCTTGGTCCGATGGGTGCAGGAGAGTGCAGAAGCTCTCCCACACATTCACAGGGACTGAAGTTGGGTGGATCTGAGGAAGGAGAAGCTTTTTGTTGTTCATTTGCTCCACACAGTCCCCAGTCCCCCCAAGGTACAAAGGTGTAAGCAGAGACACATCAGCAGGTGCTTGCACCTGGAAGATTAGCGTTCAGTGGCTCACTTCACAGTTCCAACCTGGAGGCAGAGAAAGACAGGGCCCCAAGGGGAAGACCAAAGCTAACACATAGCGCTTCATCTTTTACCCTATGACTTAAGTCTATTGTTTTCTTTCCAGAACAGGGGATTGAACTCAGACCCTTGCACTTGCCAGGGAAGCATTTATTCTATTGAGCCATCTCCCTGGTCCTCTGAGAATTAAGTGGGTTTTGTTGTTGTTGCTGTTTTGTGGAACCAAGGATTGAACTCAGGCCTTTGCACTTGCCAGGGAATGAATTAAGTCTTGCTTGAATTTTTAACAACTAGAATTGGCTTTCGTTATCTTTGTGTAATTTTACAATCTCTTGGCATGGTGTAGAACCTGTTAATTAGCATTAATTTTAAAAGAGAGAGGGTGAAGAAGAGGGAGAAAGGAAAGAAGAGATGGAAATGGGGGTGAGGACAGTAGGCTAATTGTCAAGAGCCAGTTCATGAGCCCTGAGTGAGCAGAAAGTCCCGAGGTGAATGGCACTAATTGGAGTGCCCGCCTCGGCAGCAGAGCACACACTAAATGGGCTAATTGGAAAAGCTTTTATGACGTGGCTGAATTTTAAGCAACATTTGTGTGTGCGCATGCGCCTGTGCCCTACTGGAGATTAAACACAAGACCTCTGATTGAACTACACCCCTAGCCTTTTAAATTTCTTTACTTATATTCTGAGACAGAGCCTCACTCACTCACTGGGTTAGGCTTGAACCTGTGACCTCTCTGCCACCACATCCAGCTTCCAATAGGATTTTTAAAATGATCAGTATTTTCCTTAGTAGTTTGTCTTATAAAATGTTCATTGCAGCATCAAATCATGTAGAAGAGCACCAAGAAGACAGCTAATACCACCGGCACTCCACTCTCCCAGAGAAAAGCCCGTTCTCATGGCATGAGCCCTCTGTCTCTCTCTCACCCTCCATCTGTGTCTGTCTCCTCTCTGTCTCTTTCTCTCTCTGTCTTTCTCTCTGTCTCTGTCTCTCTCTAAATTTATCTCTCTGTCTCTGTCTCTTCTCTGTGCGTCTCTTTCTCTGACTCTCACTCTGTCTCTATGTCTCTGCCTCTTCTCTCGGTATCTCTATGTCTCTCTGTGTCTGTCTCTTTCTTACTCTTGGTTTGCCTCTGACTTTCTGTGTGTCTCTCTCTGTCTCTGTTTCTCTATTACTCTATGTCTCTGTCTTTCTGTCTCTCTCCGTGTCTCTATTGTCTCTCCACCTCTCTCTCTCTCTTGCTTTCTATGTATCTATGTCTCTATATCTCTCTGTTTTCCCCTCTGTCTGTCTCTGCCCCCCCCCCCCCCAGCTTTCTCTCTTTAGCCAACAGAGGCCTGGTATAATAAACAAGAGCAGATGCTGGCCTGAGGGCTGGTCCAGAGAGCACGACCAGCTACCCAGCAGCTACAAAACCCTCTTACCTGGAGACCTTGCAGGACTTGTGTGGCCCTGCAGGCTGGCATTGCACTTGTGCTTGGAGCTGGGTGGCAGGAACACCCCCTCTGGCCTCAGTGGGCTCTTCTGTCTCTTCCTACAGGAACATTCTCGCTGTCCACCCACCTTGTGCATTAAGCAGCACGAGTGTAGGGAAGCATTCTCTGAAAGTCTCTTTCCAAGCCCTTTCTGGCATGAGTTGGGCATGCTGAGCAGGGCCAGCTCCCAGAAGCCTGCTGACCCTGGAAGGCAGAGGGACAGCTGGGATTCTGCCTGGACACTCACAGCAATAGCACTTTTTGGACCATCCTCCTACTAGCAGTCTGTCATTTTTGGTCACTGTGGGGGAGATTTTAAAGCCAAATTCCATGTGTTCATCTGGGGACCCATCCACTACTTACTTCCCCAGGAAAGCACATTCAAATGGCTCTGGCACCCTTGGCCACCTTGTCTATAACTCTGGGGCATCTTTGGCATAAGTATGGGGAGCTTGCAGTTGGGGGGCGGGTTTGCTCTGTGTAGAAGCCCCCACACAGATCATGTACAAGTCAGTCTTGTGAGACCCATGGCCACACGTGGAGGCCGCACTAACAGAGCTATTGCTGAAGGGGGCAATCGTGTTTCTAATGTGTTTCATAGGTACTGTTTATTTCAGGCCTACAACACAGAGTCCCAGGCTGGAGGCAGAGCCCAGCCTCGCACATGCAAGCACAGGCCTTCCTCCAAGCCCCACCCCAGCTCTAGTTTTCTGCACTTTATAGAGGAAGAAAGGAGACATAGAGGTACAAGGGTTTCCTCGAACTCATGACGTGACTGCAGCCCATGCCCATTAGCTCGGCACGTGCAGTGGCCCAGTGAGTCTCGCCACTGCCAGGGACACGTTGCCTGGTTCTGGAGGTCACCTTGGGAGGTTTGTTGAGGAGCAACACGGTGCTGACAGCAGCGATCAGGCCTCTTTCCCAGGATGCTGGACAGGCGGCGTCTTGGCCCTGCTGCACCTCCAGCCCAGCGAGGCTGCCCTGGGTGGCGGGGCACTGGGGACCGTGTCACCCTGAGAAAGCAGGAAAGCCGCCGCCCACTGTCACTGGGGAGCTCATCTGAAGTCCTGCAACAGCGCTGAGATTTAGGACAGGGCGTGGGCCCTCCCCGGCAGTGCCCAGGGCTCTGCCGGATGAGGCCTCCTGAGTCATCGCTCAATTAGAATCGGCCACCAGGATCCCTGGTCTCAGAACTGAGTCTGCTGAGTGTAGCCACCGCTCGCTCTCTCTCTTCCTGTGCTGCTTATAACGTGTGTGCAGCTGCTTTGAGGCCTAAATATGCAATCAGGGGGCTGCGATCATGCTCCTTTCTTACCAGGGAAGGGAGAAGATGCCAACTTGAATTCTGTGCAATTTTCCAAAGCTCCATGATACACAATGATAAATTCACTTAATTGATGTGATCTTAATTAGAATCACAAGGGAAATTGGAAGGCACACGGAGCTCAGTCGTTTTTAATAGCACTGTTTGGCCGAGATCGGGCCATTATCTGTCTCTGATTCCCAAAATGGTGAAGTTTGTATTTCTGAAATTTGATGAAAATGGAAAGTTGCATTTTGATACTTTTTCTGGCCCTTTCTGGTGTGCTGTTGCCAAGGCAATGCAGATGTGATGGGCCAGCGCTGGAGAGCGGGCTCCATGGTGGGTCCTCTACGCATTTCTGTTCCTGGTCTGTGTACAGATAGCCACCGCGTGGCTGGCTATCGGCTGGCAGCGCTGGCACCTGGCAGAAACAGGCCTGGGTGCCGCAGAAGTGTGCATGTGCTCACGGCTGTGTGCTCAGCACAGGGAGTGGGCAGCCTGACAAGGCTGCATCCCTGCTCAGCCGCGCCATAGCTGGTGGGGTGCAGGAGCTGGGCTTGCAGCAGATTCCTGGGGAGTTTGCATGTGGGTGAGGGACAGACAGGGGACCAGCTGTCCACACCAGCATGATAGCAGGTTTAGAATATGAGGCTGGATTTTGCCAGAGCATGGGGCAAGGATGGCCCTAGGAGGGGCAGAGACTAGAGAGTCTTAGCTGTGCTCCTGCCTTGTCTTGTCTGTATTAATCAAACTGCATAAATGTCAAACATCTCCCAGACTTCCATCACGGATGCTGTTCCTGCAAGTGTGTAACAGAGGAGCTAATTGTAAAAGGAAGAGAATCAGGCAACTTTATTTGCTGCTATTTATTGATGCAGGACAGAGAACAGAACACAGAAGCAGCATGAAGTCATTGGCCAAGACCTGGAGGCCCGGCAGAGTAGCACCACTGTGTCGGGCATCAGGAAACCAATGGCAGAGGCAACCCTGCCCTCTTAGGAGGCCCAAGCCCACTCAGAGTCGAACTCATGGCCCAACCTCACCCGCACTGCAACTCTGCCCTTGCCTTGGGCTGTGGACGCCAAGATGTCTTCAGTACCCCGTCAGTCCCCAGCCATAGGTCCTCCTTAATCCCAGGACTTTAAGAGACCCAGCCGTTTGGGGTTCAAGCTTGCCTCCTCGGGGACTGGGCCCACTCCACCGTGCACTTTCACTCTTAATAAATCCTACACTTCCTTGTCCTCCTGAACGTCCAGCTCGGGAATCTGTTCAAGCCCCTGGAAAGCCGGCCCTGAGACCCTGCATCTGACAACAGTGAGTGGCCTGGGGCTTCAGATGCCAGCATTAACCTACTCTGTTCTGCGGAATACCCTGTGTGTGGGCTGGAGCTAAGACAGGCTTTGTCCAAGTAACGCCTTCCCTCAGTGCACGTGGTACGTGTCAGTGTGACTTTCCCCAGCTTTGGTCCCAGGTTAAAATGTAGAGCAAGGTGACACAAGCAGTCACCCAGCCGGATTCCTTCAGCATCTGGAGAGCTCTGCACTGCGTGTTCAGGTCCTTCATGCAATACGACGGCATGGGAGCTCTGAGAGTCTGGTGGCAAAGGCCATACTGCACTTTCCCAGAGGGAGCAGGAAACCTGAGTGACCCTGTGCAGCCCCGACTGCCACTCGGCTCCTTTAGAGTGAGATGGGCCCTCACCACTTACTAAGTAGAGGGAAGGTTTCACCTGGCCAGTGCGTTCAGAGCAGAGATGACACAGCTGGGGACGCCGACGAACACAGGTGAGTGAGATGAAGGTGGCCAGGCCGTTCTTCACTAGCTACTCGTGTGGCAGAAAAATCCCTGCTATTTCTGAGCCTCGAGTGCTTCATGTACTACATGCTTCATCAGTCCTGAGACAAGAACTGTCCTGGAAACACAGCCTCTTGGTTCCTCAGCTTGAACAGTCGGGAAGGGACAGGAAAGGAGAGTCTGCTGGGAAGGGCTCGGATGCCTGGGCCCTGCCTCCCACTGACTCACCTGCGTGAGGCCGACTGCCACTCGGTGTCCCCCTGCCTTGCTGAGAAGCTGCTTGGCAGACGTGCCCGACGGGGAGTGCTTGGGGACAGTGACAACGCAATGACATGGTATCACCCAGTTCTATCTGTCAGAGGCCCCACAGGTGGGTCAGGGTTCCCGAGAAGAGTTGCCAGTTGTTAAGTTTCCTTAAAACACAGCACCCTTTGCTTCTGCAGACAGGGTGAGAGCAGCGGGCATTTCCTCTCCACAGTGCCGAGGAAGTTTTCCAAGGCAGCTATCTTAGTTACTCTTCTCTTGTTGCTGAGACAAATACCCAACACTCAAAATGAGGGAAGGAAAGGTTTATTTAGTTCACAGTTACTGGAGCTTTCAAGACACTGGAGGAGAGGCTGGGGCGCTGCCTTGTCCAGGATGTCCCTCTCCATACCTCCGAGAAAGCACAGGCGAGCCACTTTATGTTTTTCACCTCTCTGGCCCTGCCCCTCAAGCCAGGCACTGACCCTCAAGTGGTGACTGCCCCATGATTTACATGAGGCTTTGGGGGCACAACTAGATACAAACCATAACAGCATCTTAGGTGCTGAAGTCCCATTGCTGTTGGAATTAACCAGGGTTTAGTTCTCTTATACTGAGTCTCCCAGCAAATGCCTTCATTCCCTGACCTTTTTTTTTTTTTTTTTTTTTTTTTGAGACAGGGTCTCGCTATGCAGTTCAGGCTGGCTTTAAGCTCACTTTGTAGCTCAGGCTGGTCTCGAACTCACAACAATCCTCCTGCCTCAGCCTCCCGAGTGCTGGGATTACAAGCATGTGCCACCACGCCCGGCTTTCCCTGACCTTTTTGATTGTTCACATAACTACTGCACTCCAAGCATGCCTACCTCTAGGAGACCAGCCAGAGGAGCCCGCAGCCTGCTGGCCACAGGGTTCTCGTACTGGTGACTCCTGTGGGGCTGCAGGAAGGCCTGTCCTTCGGCGCACTCTGGGATGCTTGGACCCAAGCGCCACGCCTGCCAAGTGTGTGCTTGAGGCTCCAATCACAAACGGTTTAAAACACCTTCTAACATTCATCTCCAACTTTGCTAAATGTCAGTATCTCTGGCATTCCTTGACTCAGAGCAGAGAAAGTGTAATAATCAAGGAGGACTTGGACTTGGATCTCCAGGCACTCTGAATCCAGTTCTGAGGAGCAACTTTTCTATGCTGTCACCATTCTGGAACATGGTGCTCTGCATCTTTCTCCTCAAAGTGAAGTCTTCAGCCTAAGCAGTTCTGAGGCTGCAGAGGGTGGAGTCCTGCTGCTTCTTGTGATGCCCCTAGGCCGGCTTCTATCTTCCTGGTCCTTCCAGCAATGGAGATCTTCTCAGCTCTATCTTTGCAGTTCGCAACTCCATTGGGGCTTCCTTTCTGGCCAAACTCATAACATTTTAAATCATCCCGCTGGGCTCTTTGCTTCTGATTTTCAACAAAGATGTGGCCAAAAGCTCCAAACAATAGCCATGCCACAGGTTCACATTTGACTGCCTTGAAATTTCTTCTGTCAGGTTGGCCCATCCACAGCCCTTAATCTCAGTCTCAGGCAAGGTCTCCGGACACAGGCAAAATGCAGGCAAGTTTCCTGCCAAGCCATAAGGTACACTGTCTGGAGTCCAACAGCTAGTTCAGTCGTCTTCCCCAGCAGAAACCTCCCCAGCCTTGTCTTTACCAACAGGATTGCTAGCACCTTCTGGTCTTCTGAGCTCTGACCAGAATCTCCCACACAGAACAGCCTAGGGCCTTCCAGCCCCACTCCTTCAGGTGACAGCTCCAGCCCTTTCCGAACTCTTCTCACAAGCCACTCCCAAAGGCCCTTGGGCCAGGTGGCCAGGTACAGTCACGACAAGCAGTCCACTCTCCTGGTACCAAATTCTGCCTGGGTTACTTTTCAGGACAGGTATAGTGCTTGCACGATCTCTCATGCCGTCCCTTTGCACAGGGTGCAGATGTGTACAAACCAAGGGCGCTGGCTCCTGGCTGCATGGCTCAAATCAACTTCTAAACTTTTCAAGCTGACAAGTGTCCACCACTACATTAACGGAGACATACTCTCTGAGTGGACAGCCATAGGACACCTCAGGGTGGACGTTCCAGGAAATTTCACATGAGAGGCAGCTTCAACAATAAGCCCAAGGTTACTTGGCGTCCCTGTAAGTGAGTCCCTAGCCCTCCGACACTGGACCCCTGCCACCCTAGTGGCTCACCACAGCTTTGCTGTAAGGCAAGCAGCTCCTGCAAAGGATCCTGGGCCTGAGTGCAAGAAATCAGGTCCACCATTCTCAGGGTCAACAGTGCTGGGGCAGGAGGGAGGGTCCCTCTCCATGTGGCCTTGTGATTCCTGCTCCCACCCGGGTCACCTTCTTGTCCTGGCTGCCATGCCCAGCAAGTGTGAGGCAGTGGGGCTCTGTGGGGACATTCTGCTTCTCCTGCACATCATGAGAGAAGCCTGGATCCATGGTGAGGGTTTGAGGGCAGCCTCACCCTGAATCCTGCTTTGGTATGGAGCCCTAGAGGCCCAGGGAAAATCTGCCTCTGTAAGTCACCTGTCCAGCTGTCTTTCAAGAACCTCTTAGAAGCAGGAAGCTAATTATTCTGAACAGTGCGTGGCTGAGGCTTGAGCCACCTACCTTCCTCTATGGGGATCTGAGCCACCAGGTATGGAGAGGGACATGTCAGGCCGGTCTCAGGCCAGGGAGGCCAAGCTGGATGTCTTCAGGTGGCTCTGAGATGAAGCACCTTGGGTCCCTCTGTGAGCCATGAATTTCTACTTTGTGTAGCTTTTCACTAGATCAGGTTACCGGGGCAGCAGGTGGCTGGGGACTCTGAGAAGAAGAGAAAAGCTACAATATGCAGGCCTACTTTGATCCACCCTCTAGCCCTGCAAGTGTGTGCATTCACTCAGCTAATCTCAGAAATAACTGAGGAAGCTGCGTATGGTGGCTAGCGCCTGGATCTCAGCACTCGGGGAAGCTGAGGCAGGAGGGTGCCCCCTCACAGGGATTCACAGGAAAGGAAGTGTGGGGTGTAGAGAGTCCAGTGGGGCAGGCGTGGCTGCTTTACTCTTCACTACTGATTGATTGTGGATTTGTGAGCTTCGGCTGTGCCCCTCGGCCTCCTGGGCTGTGGCTTCAGGCCCTGTACCAGCTTCCTGGGCAGAGGGTCTTTCCTGTGAGTCCGCCTGGCTCTGGCTGATCCCATTCACCCTCAGCAGCTGGCAAGCTGACCCCGTGCCAACACTTAGGATCAATCCATCCCATCAACACTGCTCTGAAACTGACTACAACTTGGAAACACTTAGGAAACTTCTAGAACAAAACTTATCTGTGGGTCTCTGGAGGAGAGGAAGTAACAGAAAATGGATTCACCCCTGTGAAAGCAACAAGCCAAAAGGAGAAATATTTTATTAAACAGTTGTTTTAGATGTCAGATAACAAAGGACAGTGATTACACTGAAAATAAACATTTTACGTAAGTTCAACTTGGCAGAGTTCATTGGAACAAAAACCAGTTCACGCCTGGAGCAGCACTCTGATCCCACTCCAGCAGTGCAAGGACAGAAGGAGGTGACGTGTGGAAGTGGCTGGGCTGGTGACACCTCCGCAGTGGCCTTCTATGGACACGCTGTGGTCTCAGTGGCGTGTGGCATGCCAAACCTTGGCAACTGTGATGGAGACCCCATGCCTTGCAGTAACGCAGACAGCTCCCAGCTCATAATGGCTCGAGTGCGTGGAGGAGAAGTGTCACATACGTGCCAGCAACACTGCACTGCAGAGCTGGAGCTCCGAATTTTGATCCCTGCCCAGCTGGTGAGCAGGGGTGAGCTGTCACCCCGGTGCTGGGCCACTGTGGGCGCTTCAGCTCTCCGTGAGCTCCCTGATCCCAACGGCAAACTCCAGATACCACAGTGTGGTAGCTACTGGCCGTGGGGCTGAGCACGCACTTCCGACAGGTACTGTGAGCACGTGAGCGCTCTGTGGGGGCAGAATTCCGCAGAGTCCAGGGGCAGGCTTGGTTGCCGGCACACAGCTCATGGCAGCTGGCTTGTGGGGAATCCAAGTATGGCAGCATCCTGGGACAAACTTATTTTGACATTACAGATGTGGCCGCTGAGTGGGACAAAGACCAGTAAAGCACTGCCTGGGCTTTCCACGTAGAGAAAGGGGACATGGACAGCGAGAGCCGGAGCCTGGCTGCCCTGGCCAGAGAAGGATTGGGCGCCTGGAAGCCACCACGGAGCAGGGCATGAGGAAGGGGCACAGCTGGTGGGAGTGCCCGCCCTGCACAGGGCCTTCCTGGAGACTCCAGCTGGTGGCCCTCTGTGCATGGACACACAAAACTGACAAGAAGGTCAGTGCCCGCTGTCACAGGCAGTGGGGCCTAGGAGCCTGCACTAAGGATCAAGCAGAAGCCTCCTGCTTGGAGGGGCACTGCTGAGAGTGCTAGCAACACGGAGCGGACCCTGGCACATTCTTCTGGCTGAGCAAAGAGACAAAACCCAGAGACTGCGCAAACGACAACCACTACCCAGAGGAAGCCTCGCTGCAGCATTTATGAGAACATCAAAGTCACCTGAATAAAAATTGAGATATCAGTAATTCCAAGCAAAGTATCAGGCATAAAAACAAACAAAAGAGTACTATTTCTAATAAAGAGAAAAATCAACCTGTGGAAAATGTCCCAGAAACAACACAGATAATAGAATTGGGAAATGAAGATACTAAACCAAGTTCTCTAATTTATTCCAAATTCTAAAAAGCTAGAAAAAAACTGAACGTGCTAGTTTGAGATATAGCTATATACAAAAGACCCAAATAAAACTATGGCAGATGAAAACAAACTTCTGTATTGGAGAAGAAAGATACAATGGATGGAAACAAAATCAGATCAAGCATTATGCAAAGAAATATAGGGAACTCAAAGACAGGAATATTTATTTACCAAAATGAAACACAGGGGGATAAAAGCAGTAAAATAAATAGAACATTGATAAACTCAGGAAGATTTTGAGAGCCAAATATATGTGCAATGTCAATCTATGAAAAAAAAATTAGTAAGGTAAATTATTTGTAGAACAATAGAAAAAGCTTTACCAGATTTGCTAAAAACTGTACAGATACATTTTTAACTTGATAAAGGTAAACCTCTTACAAATTACTTACAAAGAAGTATGAAAATAATTACACAGTGGAAAACAAGTTAAATTACTTAGTGATAAAATGAAAATCCCAAAGCAGTCTGAGAGCAAAACTACACAGGCAAGAAAACAGAAAGAAAGATGAAAGTAGGTTTTTATCAGGAATAATGCAAGGGCAGTGTGAAGTGACTTTTTAAATTAAGAGAAAAAAAATCTATCAATCTTAGTAGACTTCTTACTAAGAAAACACATATTTCAAAATTGAAGCTAGAAACCTTTCCAGGTATAAAAAACCTGAAAGAATAAATCCCCAGCAAAATCTCACCCAGTAACTGTTCAAGAAGATGTACCAGGTGGAAGGAAAACCACAATTCAAGAGTCCAGAGCTACACACAGAGGCTGAAAAGAGAGAAAATAGCAATGATATTGCTAACGATGAAGCATTTTTCCTGAGTTAATTCTTTCCAAAAGAAACCAAATGTTTAAAGGAAAACTTAACCATATTATTAACCAAATATTGACGGTTTGTGACAGCAACCCCAGGGATAGACGTGGAGGAAAAGAAAGACACTATTTTAGGTTTCTAGACTCCGTGCAGTGTGGCATTAAGAAGCCTAGTGAAAGAAGTTCAGCTATGGATACTGCAAGCCTGAGGAAAATCACTAACCTATAATTAGTGCAGATGAGTCAATTAATGAGAAAAGTTAATCATAAAAATGTGTATTTGGAAAAGTCTGGCGATGGATGACAGAGGTGGCTCCATGCCTCCTGAGTGTGCTTACTGCTGCACGACTCCCATTGGAGTAGCTAAAACAAGAAATTTTATGTCACATAAGGCAAAGAAGGTGGAAAAAGGACAAGAGAGCAGAAACTGAAGAGGCAAACATAAAATAAGCAGAAAGTGATAGATTTAAATTGAAAAATAACAATGGTGACATCAAAATGATCTGAACAGACTTCACTGAAAGCAAGCAAGTATGCAAGAAAGAAAGAAAGAAAAAAGAAAGAAGAAAGCTAACAGTGTAAGTAGTACCAGGAGTAGGGCCACTGCTGTGACACTGCCTGTCACAGAGAGTAGGGAGGGTCTGGCACAGTCAGGCTAGGACACGGTGAGCAGTGCTCACTGCACAGCTCTGGCCAGAGTTCAGAAGACGAGCGTGCTGAGAGGAGCGTGGCCTGGGCTCGGGAGCTTTCAGATAGGTTCTGCTAGAAGACAGCTTCAGGACACGAGTGTTCTACTCTGCCAGAAAATGTGTCTGCACTTTGTGTGTGTCCTGAGCATTTTCAGGAGACTGAGACTGCGGGCAGCAGACTAATTAACCTGGCAGAGAAAATTCTAAGGTGATACGAGTTTCAGGCTGTGGTGCGGGTACGCTGGCTGCTTTAGGCAGATCTACAGTGAGAAGCAGAAACCAGAGCCTCGTTGCGTTACTTGAAAAATTTACAGCTTGGTCAGAAAGGGAGCATCTGTTCTGCATGCCAAGTATTTTGTCCCTGTAGTAGGAAAGCTCACTCACACACAGCACTCACTATTAAAAAGACAAGTGTTATGATAAGGTGAAAGTGAAAAGATGGGAAAGAGTTTCCCGTGGTTGGACTAATCATAAGAGAGCTGCAACACCACATTAATATCAGATGAGAAGATTTCAGAGGAAAGCATAAGATTTGGGATTTAAAAAAAGGTCAATTTATTTATAAAAAGGACATAAACTTCCTAAAAATTTTGCACATAATTATAAAGTTTCAGAGTATATGACAAAAAGGAATAGAAGTAAAATAAGCGCACAGATGTATAATCATAGCTAAAGGCTCCAACCGGCCTTCTTTGCGCAGGGTCTCACTATGCAGCTTAAACTCGTGGTGATCCTCCTGTTTTCAGCCTCCCCGGCGCTGGGGTTGCAGTGCACGCCACCGCACCCAGACTGCAGCTTGCCTTCTCTAATAACCAATAGAACAAGAAGAAAGAAGGTCAGTATTGATACTGGAGGCTCCAATCCACCCCACAGAAGTGATGCTTGTGGAGCACTCTTGCTTGAAGGGCAGCAGCAGGGACAGTGTTTCCGCGCTCAGGTGCGGCCTTTGCAAAGGCAGACTGCCGCCTCCGGGGCGAGACCACAAGTCACAGGGAACACGAAAGGCGTCAGTGCAAATTATGCTTCTTGACCATAAAGAAATTAAGCTACAAATAAGTAAACCCTAAGAGGGGTTGTTTATGAGATAAACCCTAAGCTTATGAAAATTAAAGAGTACAATTTTAAATAATCTATGGATCAAAAGGCAAAAACAAAAATGAGGTTTGGAACAGACCATAAAAAAGGAAGAAGCTAAGCCGTTCTCCATACACAGGAAAAACATTCCACACATCTGTGGCATTTGCATAAGTTAGCAGTGATGCTGCCCAACCCACGTGGAGCGTGGACCCCGCCGGCAGGTGCGTCACGCCGTGTGCCGTGGCAGCACAGTGAGCAGGCCTCAGCTGGCCCGTGGAAGGCCTCCCCAGCGTGGCCACGCTCCCCGTTGCTGACTGCCTTCCTTACGTCACCGCGTGGACAGCGTGAAAGGCCGAGTCCACCGCCTCCCTCCGTGAGGCCGAGCCCTTCCCTGCGGAGGCGAGCCTCACAGCGCTGCACTCCCACGGGCTATGAAGGCGGACAGAGCCAGCGCACACCAGGGCCCGGAGCTCAGGACCACAGCAGCGACTCGAGCGGCTGCTCGGCACAGCCAGAACACCCTGTGCGTCTTCAGGCACATCTTCTTTACTTGTGTGAAATGACGTCCAGAGTGAATTCCTTGTAATAACAGGAGATGGCTTAGATAGATGCCTAAAAGCACAGTCCCTCAGTGGCGCTGGGACAGCTGGCAACTTCTGGTGCCACCTGTGATGATGCAGTATTGAAAAATCTATGGAATGGTGAAAGAGAGGGTTTCCTGGAAAGATTACAGAAAGAAGCTATCTGTGCTCGCCATCTCCGTTCGGTGCTGTAGTCCTGCAGCCTCGCCAGTGATTCAAGCAAAACTAAGAGTGAAAGGACATGTACTGGGAAAGGGGACACAGAGCAGAATTTATCTGTAGATAACATAGAAATACATGTAGCAAATCCCTTACAATCTAAAACAAAAAGCTATAATAAGGAATACACATGATTTTCAAGGTTGCAGATATGAAATCAATAAATGAACATCGACTCCAATATAGACACAACAAACTTTAATAAAATAATGACACATATAACACAATGAAATGAGAGAACATAGGTATAAATTTGATAAAAGGCATGCAAACATGACACTGTAAGTCATAAAAATTGTTAAGAGAAATTAAAAATCTGAATAAGTGGAAAGACACAGTGTTCTATGCTTGCAGGTCAGGAAACTCCATGTTGCAAAGATGTAAACTTTCTCCAAATTCATCTGTAGATGTAACAAAATCCCAGTCAAATCCTATCAGACTTTTGGAGAAATTTTTTAAAATATTTCTGATCTGCACGTGAAAATGGCAGAGACCCAGGACAGACAAAACAACAGGGGCCGGGGGAGCAACCCAGAAGACGGACTCTGCGGAAGGTCACACTCAGCTGCAGAGCTCAGAAATCGAGGCCCCAAGTGAGGCAGTAGCCCCAGAGTGACGAATCAGCCCACACATTGATTTTATTTCTCTCAAGGAAACCCTATGAAGAAAGGCTACACTTTTCCAAAGACGGTGCTGGGAAATTGGGTACCTATGCAGGAAAATCTGAACTTTAGTTTCTAGCACAGGCCTGGGGATAGCTCAGCTGCACAGCACCTGCCTGGCAGGTGCAAGGTCCTAAGTTTGATTCCCAGCACCAAAAATAATTTTTTTATTAATCTCTATCAGGTACAATATAAAGAAATATACCAAGAAAGGACAATAAACCTAAATTGATAAGTCTTCTAGAAGAAAACAAAGGTGTAAATCTTTGTGATTGTGGGCTCAAAAAGATTTCTTAAATAGAACGCCAAAAGTACCCTCCATAAAAACTTGTTTAACACAACTAGTAAGTTTTACTTTTGAAAAATACTGTTAAGAAACACACCACTGTGTTTCAGCCTTTGCCTTGCCTTTGAAATTCCAAATTCCTTCTCTTCTACCCCACAGCGCAAGGGATCGGAGCTTCCAGCCCCGCTTTCCTGGCTCCGTTTCCCTGCCTTACTGTCAACACCCACAAAACTACAATGGTGCCCACCTCACGGAGAAGCCATAGGTACTAAATGTACAGTTACAAAGTAGAGCAGGTCCTCGTCACTCACCTCTGCTCCCTGCTCTGGAAACTACTTGCTTTTAAAAGGTTTAACGCTTCTGCATGTATTTTTCAGGTATGTAAATAAGCACACTGGGTGAGCTACATTTTCTATAAGTGTTTCCGAAGATCCACGTGCTGATGACTTGGTCACCAGCCTGTGACCCCGCTGGCAGGAGGTGGATCTTTTAAGAGGTGGAGCCTCCTAGGAGGATGGGAGGTCACTGGGGCGTGACCCTGATGGGAACTGAAAGGTCCTGCCTTTCCTGCATCTCTTTATGCTGCCCAGCTGCCTGGAGGTAAGCAGTGCCCTCTTCCACGTGCTGTCCCCAGCGTGTGCTTCCAACCTCAGGCCCAAAAGCAGTGGAGCCCACTAAGCAAGCCCGGAAATCTCTAATTCTGAGCCCCACGCACTTTCCTTCGTGTGAGCTCTCTCAGGCGTTTTCTGCACGTGGCAACCCTTCAGTGGTCAGTGTTCCTTCTGGTCACGGCAAGCCTTGCCCAAGTCACTGCCCAGCTGTGTCCCTCCTCCCCACCCCTAAGCCAAGTTAGCAAGCAGTTGATGAGCTCTCACTCGCAATTCAGAGCACACCAAGGTCTTAGAAAATAAAGCACTTTATTTAAATTGGAGGCAAGTCCCAGCCAGAGGCTTTCCCAAGTCGTACTTCCCCCACTCGGTGCGGATGTGCTCACCACTTACTGCTGAAAGCCAGTGTTGGGTGCGGGGCCCCGCTCCATGCTGTGGGTCTTCAGATGCAGTGTGCACAGAGAGCCAAGGCCTTTCGATTGCTAAAAATAACTTCAGCACCGTTTCTGCAAAGACATGTCTAACATGCTGATGACTGGTCTGCTTGTAACTCAATTTTAAGCTTCCTCTAAGTAAAAGGCGTCTTGTAAGCTCCCCGGCTCTGGTCCTTCGGCACTGACAGAGGTGAGGGCTCAGTCTCTCTCAGGCTTCCTGACCACAGTCACATAGGAGGAAGCAATTGTCTTCCCTGGGACCAGTCACCCCCATTTGTCTTTCTAAGAGATGGAAATTTGGGGAATTAATACTCCTTCATGCCGAGCTCCCTGATGTTCGCTCATTTATCATTTTTAATGACCACAGTTGGCTCCAAACCAGTAGTCGATCATGGAGACCAGTTTTGCAAAGTCCTCTTTATTACAGTTGGTCTTGGGTGGTGGTCCCTGAAGGTTCATTACATCAGCATTCATTCATCTAAGCTTAAAACTTTCCATGAGAAAAAAATTTTAGTAAGAGACAAGCTACTGACTGAGAGAAAATACTTCATAGTTACATATCTCATAAGGGATTCATGCCCAAAGTGTCCAAAGAGTACTTACACCCTGCAATATAAGCGAGAGGGGGCATCTGAACTAACACTCCGCCCGAGAAAACACACAGGTAGAAAATCAGGATGCACAATGGTTCTTGATGCTATAAGCCACAAGAAAAGATTAATTTAAATCTCAGTGAGAGGGCCAGGGAGAGGCTCAGTGGAATAAGCACTTCCCTGACAAGCGCAAGGACCTGAGTTTAACCCCTGGTTCCGCAAAAAAATAATCTCAGTGAGATATTGCTCCACCCCTACCATGTGGTCTAAATTGGTGAGAATATAGGGAAACCCCACCCTTCCGAATAGTGAGAAACCAGGGACACTCTAACCCCCACCCAATAGGAAATGGTTCAACTGCTTCAAGGTAAGTGAATTTAACACAATATTTTGCATTATTAACATTTATGCTGCATTTAAACGATCTAATCAGACTGGAATACAGTCACTACATATACTGAGTTTTTAAAAAGCGGATTGCAGAACAATTTGTGTGGACATAAAAAGCACCACTGTGAACCCTAAAGGGATATATGTCAGTATCATAATGTTATCTTTGGGTGGTAAGATTATTCATAATTTTATCTTTTTTGGAATAAGAAAAAGAGGTCAGAGAGAGAGAGAGAGAGAGAGAGAGAGATAGGTGTAGTCTAGAAATAGATATAGATATCCACAAGAAAAGATAGGGAAAATTTGGTAAAAATTAACTAGTAAGTATCTCTAGATATAAGATTATGAGTTTGTTTTGTTTTATTTTAACCTGCATTCTAACTGTTCTGTAATAATATATTACCTTTATACTAAGAAAAATCCACAAAAGTCCATTAAATTTTAATGAAATGCAAATGACCTCATATACACAGACATATGGTTAAAGAAAAAAGTTAGAAACAATGAATAGTTTTTATCTGTAGGTGCAGCATTAAGGGAGCTGTATATTTTCTTGCTGTTGCTTTGTTAAAACTTTCTAGACTTTCAGAACAAGCGTTTAATATGTCTGTGATGAAAAAAAAATGTGACTGGAAAACACTCTTCCCCTTCAAGTCATCAAAAGAAGGTTCTTTAAATAATGGAACACCCTGGAAGAGTCACTTAGAAGATTCTGGAAAGTTGACTGAATGCACCAAAGCTCAGAATGATACTTGTGGGCCAGCCAAGTAGCTCGGCGGATTAAAGCCCCTGCAAGCAGGTGCAGGGCCGGGTTAAGTCCTGCCCTGCCAGCCCCTCCCCCGGGGTGCACTGAGACTGCGACTGAGACTGGGCGTAGTGGCTCAGATCTGTAATCCCAGCTCTAGGGAGGCCGTAAACAGGTGGATTACTATGAGTCGAATCTAGTAGTGAGACCCTGAACACCCTGTAGACCCTTCCCTAAAATAACTAAAAAAAAAGAATAGTACTTGTTCTGGAAATCTCCACTGAGGAAAACAGGAGTCAGTCTACAGTGCTGTAACCAAAACTCAAGTGAAATCGATGTCCAAGACATAAAACCGAGTGCACAGTGCGCAAATGCAGCTGCAGCGGGGCTCTAAGTACAGAGTGGCATTTCGGTGCGAGATCCGCTGACGGAGGAAAGTGTTTCCAGAGCTTACAGCCTCATCCGCTGGGCCACCTCGCCCTGTGACGCACGCTCCATCAGGGGCACCGCCTCCGCGCATCTCCGTGACAGAGACGCCTCGGGAATCGTAAGGCCTGTCCTGGTTCACAGCCGCTGGAGCTTGCTGTAAGCTGTCGTCGGGTGGAGTCGGAAGCAGCCCAGAAGCGCGTCCTGCAGCACCCTTCCTTTACCTGCATCAACAGTGGAAGCATTTCCGGTTGGCCGTGCGGCTCCTGTGCTGCGGGCTGGAGAGCTTGGAGTGCTGAGACCAAGCCCTTGGCTTGAGCAGGTCTTGGCCATCTTCACCCC